>CM077555.1:18370818-18500818 GCA_039657385.1 Citrus x changshan-huyou
GTGTTTGACAATATCAATTACAATCAATGTACACTAATAGCAATATTAACAATAGAGAAAACACTTGACATAATAAAAGAAGAAACTGGGCAGTTTCCTCCCCTTTCTTGTAGTTTTTAAATTTCTTGTGTCAAGTTACGGCAGCTCCTTAAGACTATCAGCCGCTTGCATTCATAAAAGTTATGTCTATTCTTTGTGTTCTGTAAATAATGAGAAATAGAAGAATCCTCGAATTCTATCAATGGGAGGGATTGTTCAAATTCTGGAATTGAAGTGTTTTGTCGCATCCCTTTGGATTTCTGTTCCCTACGAGAATTGATTTTTTTTACTTTTTTTCCCTTTTTCATTTTTGTTTATCCACCACAACCAAGAATCAGCAATTGCTTGAATAAGGAGTTTCACTAAAGGTTTGGTCTGATGGATTCTGATTGTAGGATCTGAGTTACACCTTTTCCTAAAGCCTTTCTGGAAGCAATCACGGGCTTTATCAAAGAATTTCCTTGATTTTCTTTTTTAATTAAATTATTATTATTATTGTTAAACACATGGCCAGATGCATTCTATGTGACTTCTAAGATTTGCAACATACCCATTAATTTGGTTGCAATAGTTGGCAATCCGATTTGCAATTAGAAAACTTTCCAATCGAGGAGGCTCAGGAATTGGCTTAAAGATGGGATTTGAAGGATCCTCCTCAGGCAAAGGCTCCTCTCCAGCAGCTTTACGTGCCTTATTCTCATCCCTAAAAATCACGACAAAGCCCAACTTACAAAATGGGTCATGAATCTCACTTTCAAAAAAAATAAATTCAAACTAACAAAATAAAAGATGAAAAAAAAAGGAGCAAGAAGCATGACACTTAATAGACAACTAGTACTTGAACTCACAAACTCAACAACTCCCACCCAATGACCCCCATCCCCCATCCTCAAAGCAGCAAGAACAGGTCAAATATTAGCGAAATATTAGTGGCTATATGGAAAGTGGAAAAACGGTAGACCGCAGATAATGCGGTAGGTTATAAGTTTCACCAATCATTTAGGAATAGAAAACATAAAACGCAAGTGAATTGCAACATGTGTTTATCTATGGGCCATCCTACATCTTTTTTCTAATTAATTGCCTTGTTAGAATATTCTGGAAACCAGGTCACAATATTTGATGCCATCACCTAGGAAACATACTCCATTTGAAAATACTGCAAAATTTACCAAGAAAGCTCTCAAATATACTGACAAATCAAGACATTAACCACTATACCTTAAACCATGAATGATGATAATAAAATGAATGTCCCATATTATTGGACAAAAAAAAAAAGGGAAGGCAAAGAAAAAAGAAAGCCTTCCAAAAGTTTGGCTATTAAAGTACTATTTTTGAACAACTTAAAGTTATCAACACAATCTCAAGAGTTTGGCTATTAAAGCACTAGCCAAGCTAAAACTTAGAAAATGTCAACAAAGAGATTCTGGCTATTGAAGTACAGTTTTCATCAATATTTTATTTCTCAAGTTGTCTAACATGTAAAGCTAAATTTTCTTCCCAAAGTTATCTCTACAGAAGATGTAAAAGACCACAGATTCTCGGACACAAATTCAATACCACAACTGGGGCAGTATTAATGTTGAAAAGTAAGCCATGGCCAAAAGAAAATGGATGCAGCATGGAGATAAAAAAATCATCCATAATATCAATTCACATCAAAAGAAAATTGAGAGTATTAAGGGTTTGAAAACCTCATAATTCTACAACTTATCAGTCGACCGTCTGCACTAATATTAACGTTAGAAAGAAATAATAATTCACCGTCGTATAAATATTAGCAAATTTTGCATCTAAGAACATCAAAACAAAACGCATACATCATATATAGGCAACAGAGAAAATAAACAGTAAAAAATTAAGCCACCATCTACCTTCTCTTCTGAAGCCATGATTGCTGCTGAGCTTGCTGACGTGTTAGGCTTCGATAGTAAAATTGGAACTGGAAAGGAGGCAGGGATCAAATTATAGTAAAAGTGTAAAATAACATAAAATATTGAGGAAAAAGATGCACGAACCTTTTGTTGTTCCACTGACAAATCATCCATGCATTCAATCAAAAATTCCATATTCCTCTCCAAGAATGGACTGCTTGACAATTGCAGGCGGTCGTAATCACGCTGAAACCAGAGTGAAACCACAGTAATATTAGATTACAGACTTTAAACTCGATCTTATTACAAGGTCTCCAGGACAACCTGCTAGTTTACCTGTGTGACTGGAGTATCAGGTTCCAGCTCAGTCATAAAGGCACTAATAAGTGCAGAATTTGAGACTTTAACCTGTAATGTAATAAACCAACAAACACAATAACCAAGTGTAAGTTTGTCAATTAACCCCATACCATACACCTGCACAAAGTAATAAAATCCCAAATTTTGGAACTTGGAAAATGTACATTTAAGAGCTCAAATACAAAGTCAAGCCCATTTTTGATGAGGCCATGTAAATGCAAATCAATGACAGCTCAGATCTCTCATTAAATAAGTATTATAAATGGATAAAACTTTTGAGCCACCCGAATATATTTATGGGTTAGGATCATGAGTCTTCATTTTGTAGACAAATTCTTACACCGTGTTCAGACCAACTGCCTTAATGTACTTTCGATAGTTGAGATTAAAAATCTCAACTGTGATTAATTGTAGGCATAATTATACATTACAAACACAAATATTAGGAGTAATTTCAACCATTGAAATGCTATTGATCCAATGGTCTAAAACTTGGGTTATAAATTGTGTAAACAATAGGTTACTAATCCTACACCTAGATACACATGTATTTACATACATACATACGTACATGCATAATATACATACATACATACATATACATGTATGTATGTATGTATGTATGTATGTATGTATGTAATTAATCTGGTGAGAAGCAATGCACATGGTGCTACTCCACCATGCCTATGAATGGAGTTGTAGCTGTGGGATTAACTAGTCAATGCCACATGGCAACATCTGTCACCATAACGAGAGCAATGTTGTCTACCAGATAATGACTACAGTCACACATATCTACGATAATCCTCAAATGCTTATTTTTCTTGACATCCTTATTTTTTATATCCTATACCATGAATCTCAATACAAAGTTACTAAAGGACAAAATGTGTGTGAGTGAATGCTATACCTCCCCCTTCCTTTCTCTCTTCTTTTTTTTTGTTTCCTCCCCTCTTTTTCTGTGTCTCTGGTTTTACAGTTATAATGACTCCTCAAGTCTGACAAAAAGAAAAAACATGAATCTACGGGCTTATAAAATCATATCTTTTTCAGCTATCAGGTCAATGACACCTCAAGTCAACCAACAAGAAAAATCCATGAATAAAATCTTCGGGCCTTGTTATTATGTAACTGGTTTTACCTCCCCAAGAAACAAATAAATAGTTACAGCAACTCTGCAGAGTCATTTTGCTTTTACACGGATACAGAAGGAAACTGTAATAACAAACAATGTAGGCACAATGATAAATTTATAAATTTTGTCCAAAGAAGAAATGGTTCATATAAGCTTACAGGAATTTCCTCAAAAATATCCACCCATGATAAATTTTTCTCCCTCAACCTATTGGAAGCAAAAAAGAAAATGCATTAAAATCACATCAACCAGTTTATATGCAAACATTTTTTTTTTTTTTTGGCTGCAACATGGACACAAAAATCACGTACTTTTCCCCAGTAAAATTGTTGCTGCGGTAAAGATCCATAAAGGAATCAGAAAGCTTTAAAGCCTTAAAAGCTAAGGCACCTTGATTGGACCTTGAAGGGTCATAAATTATGCAGACACACCTTCTAATATTCTCCTGCAATCACCCAAAACAAAGTAAAAAAAATTAAAAAAAAATCAAGGAGAAGAAATAAGATGGCAAGGAGTGAAAATTATTAATACTAATTGCATTTTCATTCATTAGCTAGTATTTCTCTTAGTTCAATTCAACAAAAACTTCCTCTACCCTACAAAATATTTGTGTCACCTCCGCACTAGCTTTTCCTATAGATATGTAGAATAAAACACAGCTCCTAGATAAAAAGCATTTAAAGATATAATTTATTGTTTCAATATAGTTATTAATTAAATAAGATTAAAAATGGAATTTTTATGCATAGCAATCCCTATTTAAGGTACATAGAAGTAAAACCAGCAGTTCAATTTGAACTTGAAAAAAAAAAAAAAAAACAGAAACCATCAGGCTCATCTCAACAAAAGCAATAGATATAGTCTAGTCTCATCGGAATAATTACCAGCCAAAAATTTTTTTTAATGCCAAAAATAGTAATCACTTTTGTAATGGCAATTGGAATGATATTAACTCCTATTTATTCATTATCTATGTTACGGCAAATGTTCTATGGGTACAAGCTATTTAATGCCCCAAACTCTTATTTTTTTGATTCTGGACCACGGGCGTCAGTTAAAAATTGTATACACCAGAACTCATTACATATTAAGCATAAAAGCAAGTTCCACAACAATAGGACTGACAGATCCATGGCAACAAGGAGTTTCACAAAAAGAATACTTGGCTACAAAAGCAAGGAGACAGTATTTTCTGCTTTATCTGATATCATTAGATGTGTTGATCTGTACTGAAATTTTATTTCGCTGAGTAGCACTTAAAATTTTTCAAAAATAACACAATCTTTATAGCTATTCCTCGCACACTAGAAGAAATTTTGCAAGTTTCACAATTAAAATTACTACAAACAAAAACTATATTATCCATATAATAAAAGGACACAGCAGAGAAGGCTGTATTTAGACAATTAAAACGGTGGAAACATTAAATACCAAGGAATAACTTTAAAGAAAGGAAGGCGCAAATTAAAATACCCAAAATAGATAAAATTGACAGGACAAGAAAGTAAAGAAACCCCTAAATAATAGAATTCCAATTACCAAAAAGAATGGTGTAAAATGTCCAAAATAAAAATCACTGAAACACATAAATCATCTTCACCGTCATCAAAATGAAATAAAATTGAAAGACTAGTGACAAGGACAAGCAAAACCTAAAAGAAAGGGACACAATGAACGCCAAAATAATAAAAAACTAACCCAATAATTACAAAGAGAATATCAAAGAAAAGATTACAAAGATTAAGAATACAAACTAATAATAAAAGGTCGATAGATTCAACAAAGTCCCATATATCATCCCACATTATGAAGTCAACAAAATGCGCAAATGATCAAGAAATGCAAGAATTCCTTGGAGCCTCACGTAAAGGCAATTATGTGTAAATTCAGTCCTATGCAACTCAGCAGTTAGCGGGTTCTAACATTTAAGTTTCACAGAATTTAAGGAATCCATGGTACGCCTGTAATTTTAGGTTTAGTAGTCTAATAGTCCTATATAATATGTCACACCATGTTCCCCAGTCAAAGTCCAGTCTCTTTCTTTCTTAAAAAAATTCAGGAATTCTTTTCCTATTAAGGATTAGAACAAGACTTTACCAAACTCTGATAAGAAAAAGACTTTACCAAACTCTGATAAGAAAAAGACTTTACCAAACACTTTTAGGTATGTCAATTTAAGTAGCAAACAATAGAGAATCGGAAGCAGCTTTAAAGCTTTGTTTGAAGGCTTGACGACTGTTTTTCCAGCTGTCAATGCCTCGGTTCGCCTTTATTTTTCTTATTTTTTCTGGTCGTATTTGAAATTTTCCTCTTTTCCTCCTCTTCTACTTTTTAAAATTTGCAATGTGAAACCAAAATAAATCTGACCACCAGTAATTTATGGGGACAGACTATTTCAAAAAAATAATCACATAACATGTCCAATCACAGTTATTTAAGAGTCTAGCAATAATGAATGAGAAAAAAAAAACACAAAAAGTGTTGCTTTGATACAATTGATACCCAGTCAGAATAATAGAACTCAAATTTATTGTAACCTTAGCAACCACACTAGAGCAGAGAAGAAATTGGAGAAAAAGGACACAATAATATGGCATTAATTTAGCATGCATATATTTCATAAAGATATACATCGCAAGTTTCAGAACATACCTGGTAGTTCAGAAAAGTTTCAATCAACTCCGCTGTTTGAAAACATCCTAGCATTGTTGATTGGTACCTTAAAAATATTTATTAAGAAACGAAGTAAGGTTCCACACGTCGGCCAACTAATATTTATATAAGAAACAAAACTCTGTTATCTATTTAAGAAAACTAACACATATGTGATCAAGCAGAAAAAAAGCTAGAAGTTATCACCCGATTTCTGTTTAGATGCTGCAGGTGGTGTCTTTAATGAATCAACTTTTCTAGCTACACAGATTACCAGAATTTTCACAATTTTTGAATTCATTAAGTTTTAAAGTATGATTAGATATTCTATTTAGTAATTAAATATTATTAAATTACAATTTAATATTTTTGTAAATTAAATCTGATTAACAATAAAAAAAAATTAAGGGTAACAGTGGAAGTTAAAGATTGTGCAGGTTAGAAATCCCAATTTCTCACCATTTGATATAAGGAATTAGGATTCCAGAATTCCAATAAAATACTATTTCTATCTCAATTTACCAAACCAAACAAATGAACCTCTACATCCAAGCAAACCTTAGAAATTTTCTGTTTTCTGTCATGATTACAGCGTTTAAGGTGATGGACAGGAATTATGTGACGAATTGAAAATTAGACGAGAGTTCTGGGACTATACACTCACATGGAACCTAACCATAGTTAATTTAGATCCTAGCTTGCATAAGATTGAAGACTAGTAAAGGACACGAATATAAAGAGTCTAGTAAAATAAATGAAAAACACCACCACGAAACACACAGCTCCTCTTCGGCCAAGCTTACCATCCAACAGTGTTATTGTCCACATTAACCTCTCTTAGACACCTCATCATTTCAAGCTGGTAATTAGCACCATCAGCTTCAATTTCTTCGTCCTCTTCCTGGATCTACATTTACATTTATAATGGCAGAAAAATAAACAATATTCAGTAAATCATTTGTTTTGAAAAGAGAAAAAAAACTGAACATGAAGATTTTAACTGGCGAACAACGGCGCCTATCATACCGGGAAGGGGAAACAGTTCGTAACTTCAAGCACGCTACCAACATCTAACCCAAGGAGTTGTCCCGTCACCAAAGCTGGTGAAAACTCCTTGCAGTGTTTGATTATTTTTAGCATAACCTGTTTCAGAAAAGAAAATTAAGAATCTAAAGCATGCTCCCACCTTCTGTATAAAAAGTCTAAATACAGTAACTATTAGCATATATGAGAATGCTTGGGCATTCTCATTCAATTTTTTACTTGTTTGGCTGCAATTCAATAACATAATTTTCCGTAAATATTACTTTAATATTGTGCAAAAAAGACTGTAAAAAAATGTTAAAACTAGAAATATAAAAAATACTTATTGGAAAGAAAGAAAAGAAGCAGAGAGAGATAATACCAGACCCTCAATCTGAACAACTCTGAGAGGCGGCGCAACCTCCTCCGCAGCTGCAACTTGTAGAAAAGACCTAGCCATTGCTGCAGATCAAATAAGAACACAGTTCATTAATCATTTTCAAATTATCAATAAAAATATGAATCCGACAAGAAAGCAAGAGGAACACTGACTATTTGCCATTTGGAAGAACAATCTCCTTTCTCTACGCGTGCGAAAAAAACCCTAGTTATTGCAGCATAAAAGTTACAACTCAAGGAACGAGACAATTAGCATATTATTTTTCATCATTTTGCAAAACTAACCAAGTTAGTTAAAGACTACAATATCCTTGACGAAGAAAATTATAGTATTTGATTCAGGGACAGTTTGAGAATGTTGTACCTTTTAAAATAATTATTGATAACTGTATAAATAATTAATTACGAAGAGAATTAATTAAGTATTTGGTAAATTTTATTTTTAGAAATATTGTGAGTTTTGAAAGCAGTTATGAACATTTGGTAAATTTTATTATTAAATTGCTGAAAGAAAACAAATAACTAATATATATATAATGTGGGATAAAATTTACTTATACATATAAAAACATGTACATATAATATTTTTAATTGTGTATTATAATAATTTTTACTAAAATAAAATTTATAATACATTGATTTTATTTTTTATTTTTTAATCTTAAAATAATTGATAATTAAATCTATAAGATAGTGAAATAAATTTAATAATAATTCGACTAATAAATTGATATTAATAAATAAATATTGATGAATTATAAAAAAATAATTAAAATATTAATTTTGTTTCTAATTTGAATAAGGATAATTTTGAATTTAGATAATAATTTTAAGGATATTTATGGAACTATATTAAAGGATAAAATTGATTCTCAAAATCAAATCCATCCCTAGAGAAGAACAATTAAAGGGTGTTTGTTTTTTAATTTAATGAATTAAAGCGATTTAATTATTTATTTTTATAATCTAATGGAACTTTTTAGGTAATTTAAACTTAATCAAAAAAGCCATTTTTTTTTTACTTTTTACTGAACAGAGAAATCTAAATAAACCAGTTAATTTCTAATGTAAAAAATATCTCTACTTTATAAATTATTTCTCATCTTATATTATGTACTACTATTGAAAATTTGTGATAAAATTTGAAGCTGATACCAACTGTCACAGCCTGCTTGTTTTCCACGTTGTGTCGTGAGACCTTAGGTGCCAATTCATACACACTTAGCCCTAAGTCAGCCTTGCCCACTCAAATGCGGTGTTGGATTCGAAAGTCGGAAAGTGTATTCACTCAAACTCGGTCAAGATGGGAGGAAAAAACTCTTATTGCTCGATGAAATGCTTACAAAACTGTGTGTTGGATTTGTTGTGTTGCTTGTGTGTCTTTGCCAAAATGAGGCCCCTCCTATATATAAAGTACAAGAGAGTGATTTAATGTTCAATCACCACCTACCTATAATAAATACATGAAAAATATTTACACACTACATCAGTCTAAAATCATCCATGGGATAGGCCATGCTAGGAGGCTTGGGCCATGACATTAGTATTATATATATTATAATTTAAAAATTATTATGTATTCAGCATATATATATATATATATATAACACCTGTTCCTTATTTGTTGTTTATGATTACCTATTTAATTGTTTATTGTTTGTTTGTGTTAATCGATTTTAATTAGTATTAATTGAGAATAGGCATAATTCTCTTTATTTATCTATTTTTTTATTAATTTATTTTTTCTAAAATAAAATATAAAGGATTACCATCTTCATCGTATAATGTATTTTTTTAATAAAAAAAGCAAGTGTTTTAATAAAACTTAAACGCTTCCTTTCTCCCTACGATTAAAATTCTTTAGCCTAATAACCATATAAAAGCATAGAATTCTAGAGTTTTCTTTTTTGTACGTTTGAAACAAGTTTCGAGGTAATTATCTTTCTCTAATACATGTTCTTTAATGTTATGTGTTTGATAGTGAATGCATTGTTTTCTTTATCATTAGTGACTAATTCAAAATAAGTTGTATCACCAGCTCACTATCCAAACTAAGCCTCCATTCTATGTATCATCTCAACTTCATATCAATATCACTAGAGTATTGACATAACAAGTAATAACAATAGAATCACAAGCAAGCACGATTAGAGACATTAGAAAATGAGCTTTAATTGGTTGTCACTATTGAGTCTAGTTCATTCAACTCTAAACTAACTCAATCCACTCAACATAATCAGAACATGAACAACAGGCAACCACAATAAATTTAAATCAAAGCATAGTATATAAGATGAATCATATAGCATAGCCATATGGATAATTGGCATTCCAATAGAATTTAAGTTTGAACATTCAATTCTTGGCTATAACACATCCAACACTTATAGTTGACAGAAGCACAACATATAAACATATAAAATAAGGTAACTACCTATCATAATAGTTTTCTCTAATTAAGCCAAAAAAAAGGCATAAATGACCTATTTTTTGCATCAGTATGCAAAGTCTCTACCTTTCAACAAAATATAGTTTAAAAGAACTCAAACTTATATGTTAGGCAAGCAAGAGATGATATAGAATCTATTGATGCTCTGGATACTTGAAAGCTCTGGATACTTCAAAGTTTTTGCATCATCTAATCCATATAAAAAAAATAGAGTATAAGATCATATTATATGCTCTGTCTTCTCATATATTTTCACTCCATGTTCTTGAATCTGCTAGATGCTTTAAGTTTAGTTGTCATATTTCATTCCTAAGTTAAATGCTTACAAGCATATTGCATACTCAAAATAAAACTACAAAACTAGGGAAATACACAGTCGCCCAGGACTCGAACTAGATCTAGGCAATGACGTGGCTCGGGAATGAGGCTAGGTCCCCGGCATCAATTGGTAAGCCTGGGTCTGGCTCGAAACCCAAATTTTGTTAAAAAATATTATAAAATATGTATTAGTTACAAATATGTAAAATTTTAAAATATTTAAACCTCATATTTTCATGTCCAATTTCATTAAAATAAATTAAAAAATATGCATATATAAATTATAAAATATAAAATCCAAGCATAAAAGCCCAGATTAAAAACCATGGCTTAATGCAGGGCTATTTAAACTAAGCTCAGTGTCTAAAAAATATATCTGAGCCGGATTTGAGCATTACCTTACCTGGGCCTAGACCTAAGTTTTGCCATCACTATACAAAATTAAGAATATTGAGTCACTGCAAATATTTCCAGAATTAATATTACCATTATCATGGGCATATGGCTATGTTTGGCTCATTGGATTACTTACATCTTGTGAACTAATCTCACTAATTGGTGCTAGCAAAATAAAAAATAGTAATTACTTTAGTGACTAGGTGTAAGTTTAAGCACCATTAATAACAATTTTAGTAATTTTTTTTACCTCTCCCTTAGCCTTTTTCTTCTCTTGATCACGAGTTGCCCTTACGCAAGTCCTCTTATTATGTCCCCACCAGTCTTAGTTTGCTTGAAGGTTGAAGATTCACCTTTTTCTTTCCTTTTCTTAGTTTGAGATCTTTCAACTGACCATATAGTTGTTGTTGGCTGTAAATTGTTATGAAGTTCAAGTGGTCACTTCTTCTTATCAGAAACTAGTATAAGCTGCTATTTATAAGTCCTAATGAAAGTTGTCTTTTTCAAATATAGATGTACATAGTCTTCAACAGGATACCACCTCTTTTCATATATACAACAAAGGGCATGTTTGCAAGAAAGTCTGGAAATACCCCATTCACCACCATCATACTTATTCCTCAATCTAACGTCTCATTATGCCAAAAAATGACAGAGATTGACTTTGCTTATACTCTTCCCTCAACAATCTTCCTTCTCACAACTTGTGGAAGCTCTCTATTCCATTCAAGGGCTCCTTTATGCCTTCTATAGGCCAAACACATGGTTTTCCTTTGTGTCTCTACAAACATCCACACAATTGGCAAACCTTCATAGCTGTTGATTAATTGTTGAAAGATTCAGTAATGTTATTAGTAATATGGCTGCATTTTATGTATGGGGGAACAAATGCTTTGCCCAACACATAGTAGGAATTTTCATCAACATTCATGGCCATCAGTTGTTATAGTGCATATAAAAATTAAAGTCAGCAGCATTGGAACTCCTTCACACTCTCTAGAACACTTTCTTTAGAAGCAGCTTATGAAACTTCTACTTGAAGTTTGCATAGATGTATTTGTAACAGTACCTCATCAATGAAAAAAGGAACCCCCAATCTAAGGCATTAAAGATACCTTTTATCACCATTATAGCTCACTTAATCATATAGTTTCTCTATAAAATATCGCCAAGACTCATTATTTTCAGACCTAACCACACACATAGCCAAGGAATGAATCCCATAATTTACATCAACGCTCACAATTGCTGGGAATACATCTTTATATAGTCCTTTTAAGTGACAGCCATCAACCTCAATGAATGGACTGCACCCTTCAAAAAATCCCTTTTTACTACTATCAATACAATAGAAAAAACATCTTGAATATAAGAAACTGAGACCATCAAGCTAATCCCTTTTAAGAGAGACAGTAGAACTAGGATGGGAATTTAATAAGGCAGGCTATACCTAAATAATTTATTGTAACTATTCTTGTGGTTTTGATTAAGTGACACAAGTACTTTCCTTTTGGCCCTATAGAGTCTCTGATTGTGAATTCAATTCCTTACTTCTGCATCAAAGTAATAGCAATAACAAAAATCTTGATGGTAGGATTAACTTTGAACAAATGCAGATATGTGGCTGGTTTGAACATTAAAGAAGAACCTATAAAGGAATTTCTTTGCAAAATCCTGCAGCTGGTAAGTTAAACTGGCAAACCAAAAACGCCAGTGCTCAGAATCAAACTCTTCAGCAACTCGATAAGAAGGACAGATGTGCTATGGGCAATGATCTTAATCTTAAATGACCTCATGTTCCAAAAAGGCTTGTGTGGATTCTCACACATGTCACTATTGTTTTCTCATTTTTTTTCAACCTTTTTAGTCTTAATCTATTCCTAATTACAAACACCTTCAAAACCTTTCTAAACTTCCATACTAATAAACAACTATTCAGGCCTCAACACTATCTCATGACCAATAGAATTGAACTCAAAGCCATTTGCATTTTCTTCATATCTAATGCATGTTTTTTTCTTCCACAACATCATCATTTGACTCATCTTCGCTATCATCCCCAGATTCATAGTCATCAACATCATGAGCACTCTTACCTCTATCTCCAAAGGTATTATTTAGATCAGAGAAATTTGGATAAGAACCATCTAGATTATAGCCATCTAGATCAGAACTATATGGATTAACCTTATACTTATCTTCAAATTCATCAAATTCACCTGCAAATGCTTAGAACTATTATACAACTCTTCGTTTCTATTTCCACATTTTTATTCAAATGTTGTGAGCACTTTGTTTACTACTCTACTTGGATCTTTATCATCAAGAGAAGAAGTGCTTGGAACCTCTAGAAAATCAATCCAATAAGCTTCTTATGTCTTAATCTAAATGAAGTGGGAACTGGTCTTCAGGTATGAGAGATTGATCAACAACAGCATAATTGTTGCATAGCTGGACCATTAAGGAGAAATGATACAAAGTTTTTATTAAGCGTCACTACAAATTTAGCCCAATTGTACCACTTTAGTCTGAGCTGTTCAAATGTCTCTAGCAAGTCTTTGTCAATCAATATTGTTTACTGCTTAGTCTGCCATGGAAACATCACTTAAACACTTACCTCATTCGCATCCTTTATAGGATAACCACAACAAGTATCCTTAATATCAATCCACATTTTGTGCAAGCTATATTGCTCTCGAATAGCTAGACCAACCACAAAGGTTTCACCATCTATCAGTGCCTTAATATCAAAGTATGCTAAGCTGCATAAATAATGAAAAAAATTATTAGCCTTAATAAATGCCATCTACTACATCAACAATATTAAATGTAATATAAAAAAATATTACACAAAAAGCATGACCTCTGACATTGCAAATTTAAGCAACAGGTGACAGAAAAAAAAAGGACACTGACATATGTGGGAAAAAATGTACAAATGAGCTTCCAAATTCTCAATGCAATAAATGATATGAACATTCTTAAGTGAATGAAGTACAAACAACTAAAAAAAATGAAGAATGAAGAATATTCATTTATTTATTAAGAGCTTATATGATGAGAAACCCACAACCAGATTGATAAGAACCCAAAAAAGCCAATAAAATTAGGATTCAGATAAAGGATCCAAACCCTTGAGAAGCTAACTCTAAAGAACCCGAATTGCTTAATAAGACGTCACAAAAATTAGCAATTCATTTGATAAGTCAAAATTTCTTTGAAGAACAAGTTAAGAAAATCTTCTAATGATATCAAAACTCAAGATTGTCAAAAATCTATTCAAAGAACATAAAAGAGTGTTGCTTATGTATGTCTTATGTCCATACTATATATATATATATGTCTTACGGTTTGGGTTTTTATTTTAGGGTTTTTTGGGTTTTTAAGTTAAATTAGGGTTAGCCACTTTATATATTTGCTTTGATTACTGCTAGCACTTCTTTTCTTCTAAGTAACCCCTGAAGGTACTTGTAATCTGTTTCGATTACAAAAGGAGTGAGAGAAAGGAAGAATTGGAGGGCTGTAGGAAAATTGTTCTTCAAACCATATTGGTGGCAACTTTCTGCTAGATTCCGGGGGCGGTGAATTCACTAAGGCTGGTAATTGGTTCCATTCTAGAGGTTTCTTTGAAGACTTGGTGCACCATGTTCGAGAGAATGCCATGACTGGTCTCGAGAGAAAATCATATTCCTTTATGATAAGGTGTAATGATGTAAATAGTTAAAGGAGTTTCCCTTAGTGCCTATAAAAGGGTCTCCTTAGTAGTATGTTGGATCATCGAGAGCACGAGCTAAGAAGACCAAGGAAGTAATGCAAGGATTTGTTCAATCTGCTTGGATGAATTCAATTCAAATTCAATTTGCAAGAGACCAATGTTCAAAATGGTCTTGAAAGAGGAAGAACCAACCTTGGTATCTTGATTCGAGCTAACGTGGTGGTGAGCGTTAGAGAGGACGATTTTTGAAGCAGAAGAAGGGTTGGAAAAGCAATTCTAAATATATATATACTTTGTCTAGGGAAAAATACTTTGTCTCACTCCCGTATAAAAAAGAAATAAAAAATGGTGTACTCTGGGACGATGAACCCTATGAGCTCGAGATGAGAGAACTCTAGAATAAGCAACGGATCTTTAATGCTCTGAGAACTCTGGATCACATCGTTCCCCCTCTCCTTAAAAGAATTCATCCTCAAATTTAAACATGCATCAAAGGGAAAAATGTCATAAACATTAAATATAGCAGACACATTATACTCACTTAGAAGATCCACTTTATAAATGTTGTTATTGATACACTCAAGAATCTAAAGTGGGCCATCACCTCGAAGGTGCAACTTAGGTTTCCCCTGGGTAGAAACCTTTCCTTCAGGATATGAACCAAAACCTAATCTCCGAGTTCAAAAATCAAACGTTTCCTACCTCTATTAAGTTGAGTCGCGTACTGCACTTTCTCCATGAATAGACTTTACCAACTCCGCTTTCTTTTGACAATCCAAGCTAGCTCTCACATCAACGGGCAAAGGAATTAAATCCATTGGAGTCAATGAATTAAAACCTTAAACAATCTCAAATGGAGAATAAGAAGTAGAAGAATGAATGCTCTTATTATATGCAAACTCTATAAATGACAAACAGTTTTCCTAAGACTTTAAATTTTTACTGATGAGAGTTCGCAAAAGCTGCGATAAAGTTCTATTGACCACTTCAGTTTGGCCATCATTCTAAGGGTAACGAGTAGTAGAAAATAGAAGTTTAATACCTAACTTACCCTATAATACCTTCTAAAAGTGACTAAGGAATTTAGCGTCTCTATCTGAAACAATACTCCTAGGAACACCATGGAGTCGCACTGCCTCCTTGAAGAACAAATCAGCTATACGACTGATTTCTTGTCTTGAAGACAATGTCTTGAAGGAAAGAAGTAGAGTTTAGTAGCCATCACCTGGACACTACAACATAAAATATCTACCATCATTAGTTGACCAATCCAACGTAAGAGTCTTGGGATTTTGTTCTGGTCTGTAATCTTCTAAAAGATCAAATAACTCATTAGCAGTAGGAGCACAAATAAAGCTTGTGGCTCAATTATTCAAAAGCAAACAGTAAATCAAAAGGATATGTACTGGTAGTTGTGATTGTGGCTCACATCTTCCTCTAGTTTTACGTTTAGAAACGACTTGAACGCCCTCTTATGGGTCGAGGATATGCTTCCTATCTAGTTTTCTTATAAACTAGCAAATAGGGTCATTTATATTCAGATTCCCGAGACTGTATCGTGCACGTTCTTTTGGGAATAATGCCTATAACTAGGAAATTGCATGCTGTATGTATCCATTGGGAAGCGTTTCAAGAAACAAAGGGATATCATCCAATGACTCCTTATTCAAGTCATCCCTGATGAATTTAATCTTCTCGTCTCTGTTATCGGACATCATTCCCAAAGTGCATGGTTTTTTAAAGCATTGCATTCTTGCACATTTATGACAAGAAACTAGAAGCCGTGCAACTCTTCATTTTCTTGCATAATTTCTTTTCCTGTAACCTGGCATGTAGGCAACGAATTTAGGACGTAATTCCCCTGCTAACAGTACTTTGGTTTCAATTAACCAACAGATGTCAACAGAGATGTTATGTCTCATAAGTAAGCGCATATGATAGAATTGAGCTTTGTAGATTATGAGGAGTGCATTCTGAGGACGAGTGGGAAATCACTTGTGAAGCTTCGCAAGAGCTGTGTTCCTATCCATACCTTGTTTGGAGAATATCAACTATTGTAGGAAATTGAAGGAATTGACTTCAATAGTCACGAAGTACCGTTATCCGCCACTTAATCGGGGTGACAAATGACAAAGGTAATTATGCAGGACATCTTGTATGTCATTTTCAATCACAACTATATGTGGTGCAGTGAACCATTCATATACCTGATCTTGAGTCCAAAAGAGATTGGTGTCTGGATGTTGGAAGTATGGCCTGTGAATAATAAAAACTGATGTGAACATTTGTGCTTCAGGGGCAGGCATACGATCAAGGTTGTAAATTTCTAACAGTTGTTGGAGCTTCTTTCTTCACCATGGGATTGGGGAGAACCATTCAAGTAATGTCCAGGTAAGAGAGGTGGCATTGTCTGGATTAAGGAGATGCTCCAAAGTAAAAGAAATGGGAAGGATTAGCTTGGTGGTATAGAGGACAGTAAGGCACCAAACATACCATAACACATCTTTAGTGGTTTCTTTGGATGGATCAACGGTTAAACCTGTAAGGAACAGATTTTCAGGGTGGAAAGTGGAAAAAGGAAAAGGGTCTGTGACAAGGTAGGCTTTCATGAAAAAGCGAAAGAGAGCTTTTCTAGCAAATTCTTGGATGGCAAAAACAGAAGAGAAGTTTTTGTTGAAGGGAAAAGTTTTCTTGGTGAGAGCTTCTGGGGGTAGTGAGGTAGCCATGGAGATAATTGGAAAATGGTAGGTAGTGGAGAACAAGGTGAGAGGGTTTTCTGGTTTGGAGAGTCTGGAGAGCATATCAGGGATGAGGTTCTGGGATCCCTTTATATGCTTGACTGAAAAGTCATATTTAGAAAACCAATCTTTTAACCTCAGTAACATTTTTTCGGGAACAGTTTTACCTTTGAAATGAAATATATTGGGGAACGCTGAGCTGTCCATTCGGATGAGAAAATGGTGTCCAATCAAATGATATTCAAACTTTTTGATGCCATTCTTTACCGCTAAAATTTCTTTGAACACGCTATGGTAGTGCTTCTGTGTATCAGAAAATTGTCCACTAGCGTAAGCGATAAAGTATTCCTTGTCATTGAGTTCTTCGAGGAGGATGGCACCCCATGATTCATCACTTGCATCTGTCTGGAGGATGCGCTTTCCATCAGTAATCAACTTTAAAGGAGGCGGATTTTGCGCGATCTGCTTTAGGGTTGTGACAGCAATTGTGTGGTCAGCATTCCACTCTAGGGGCTTCTTTTTCAATAAAGCCGAAAGATGATGAGTGTAATGATCCACGTGTGGGATGAAATCATGGATGTAATTGATAATGCCGAGAAACTGTTGAATTTACCTTTTGGAATGTTGCTGATCTGGAAAGTGAAGCAATTCTTGGGCAATGTGCTTTCCTGGCTGATAGTGTCCATCTTTGATGACCATACCAAGGAATTCAATGTTGTTTGTAGCAATGGTGGTTTTCTTGGCTGATAACATGATTCCATGACTTTGGAGAATATCATAGAATTGAGTTAACAGCTGGCGATGTTCATCATGTGAGCCTGAAAAAAGCAAGATATCATCAATGTAAATCAATGCATGATGCAAAATGGGTTGGAAGATTTGAACCATGGATTTTTGGAAAATGGATGGGGCAGTTTTGAGACCAAAGGGCAGGACGGTCCATTGAAAATGGGCATTAGGAATACAAAAGGCGGTTTTGTAACGTTCGGAGGGTTCAATGCCTAGTTGCCAAAAACCAGATTTTAAATCAAATTTTGAAAAGATCTGGGCATTTTTTAGAAAAGTGAACATGCTTTGTCGACGAGGTAATGGGAATTTGTCATCTTGTAAAAATATGTTTAATGGCTGGTAGTCAATGACTAGGCGTTTTTTCCCTCGGACAATTTCAGAATGTTTTTCAACATAAAAGGCTTGGCAAGCCCATTGAGAACTTGTGGGCTCAATTAGACCTTGGGCTAATAATTGTGAACATTCTTGTTGGGCTAGGAGTAAGTCAGAAGGACTCATTCCTGGATGAGTAGCTTTGGTCGGGTTGATGTCTTCATTTAGTTTGAAGGGTAACTTAATGAAGAAAGACTTATTTTTCCACAAAGGATTTGGATGGGTGAACTCAGAATGGGACTCTGGACAGAAACTCAAAAGTTTGGTTGAAATATCCTGGTAAGATTGGGGAGTTTCAGACAAATTGTAGAGCTTCAGAATGTCTGTGAATGGTTTGAACATGGACTTGACACGGATTCCAGTGGGAATAATTTAGAGGTGTTTGATTTGGTGACGGATGTCAAATCCTAACAAGATATCCTTATTAGGAAGAGTTGAACCAATAACCTTGGTCCAAATGACACAATTTGGGAAGATTTGAATACCAATGGGTTTCTTGGTAATCAAAGAGGTGGTGAAGAGTTTGCCATTGACAGCTTTGAAATGTTCTTCAAACTGGGTCCAATATTCTGATGGAAGAATATGGGGGTTTAACATGCTGCATTGGACACCAGTATCGATAAGACCAATTGCTGGAATGGGCCTTTGGAATTTTGAGGGCAAGATCTGGAGTTTGATGGATGGGATAGGAACTGTAGTATCAAGGGAGAGTAACTGTTGGTGGAAAATCACTTGAGACTGGTCACTGTCTGAGTCAGAGGAACTCTGTAGTGCGAACACTGTTTCATCATTGGGTTCATCTTGTTCAGAGAAATAGAATTCCAGTTCATCTTTGGCAGGAGAGTAGTCTGTAGTTGCTTGAAGATGCTTAACTAACCGGATGGATTTTTCTCTTTTGTTGGGGCAATCTTTGGCATAGTGGCATTTTCTCTTGCAGATGAAACATCTGCTTGATTGCTTTCGTTTGAATTCTCTGGAGGAGGAAGATTTCTTTCTGAAGAACCGGTAGGGCTTTCGGGATCTGCGAGGTTTGGATGAAAATTCTGGAGTTTTGAATTTCTGAAAATGCCGTTTCTTCTTTGAACTGCAATCGCAATCCTTTTTCTTGTGGCATTTGATCTGCAAATAAGGCTTTTTGCAAGCACTTCGGAAAGGTTCTTTGTCTTTTAACAGTTCTTTGCAAAACTGTTTTTGCTCGCAAAGTTTGTCAAGACAAGTTTTGGCAAGCTGGAAAATTTTTCCAAGAGAGATGTTGTATAGGGAAAGATTGGATGCTGGAAGTTGTCTCTGGATGTTGGGTTGGAGGTCATCTGGAAGGGAAGCCAGAAAGACATGCTTTAATGTCGGTTCATTGAATCCATTAAGCTTATAGAACAGCAGGGACATTCGCTTATAATGGAAGTCAAGATCCTTAGCATTGAGGGAGCAGCATTTCATGTTGAGGTAGTCTCGTCTGGCAGCTTCAAAGACTGCAGAAGGGTCGCCAAGGAATTGATCATGAAGTACAGCAAGAGCACTTGAAACTTCTGGAAGGTCAACAAACTGTAACTGGCGATATTGTCCTAACGAATCAAACCAATCTCTTAGAGCACCCGTAAAATGAGTAGCAAATTCTCTAAGGACTGATTGAGTTGTTGCTCCGGGTCTTAGCATCTGGAGGTCAATCCAGGCAGACATTTCATTGAGCCGGTCACACCATTTATGAGATGGAAGATCATCAAATGTGAACCATGGGCCATTTGATGATTTTTGGCTAGATGGATTGGTCTGGGTTGGAGGAGGGTGGTTTGTGGCAGAAGATTCATGCATTTCTTCTTCAACTTCAGAGGGAATATCAACATGTGGTTCTGTATGGGAGGTTTGGCCTTGGGTAGGTGGATCAGGTTGAGCCATCAGGATTTTGGTAATATCAGCATAGGACTTTTCAGAGTCACTGGTGGATGCTGAAGATTCTGTATCAGTTTCGGTAGGGCTATCTGAAACAGCGAGATTTAAATCAGAAGTTTGACCATCTGTAGTAGATGAATGGGTGACTGTGTGAGCAGTAAATTGGTGCATAGGTTCTTTATCCTTTGATTGGGTAGGGACTGAAAATTGAGCTAGCGGTGATGTCGGTGTAGAACTAGGAGAGGGTTGGCCAGGGATGGTTAGAGAGGAAGGATGAAGAGGGGCAGGTCGAGGCTGCGGTCTAGGTTTAGGTTTAGGTTTAGGTGGTGGCAAAGGATTGTCTCTGAAAAGAGTGTGAGTCATACCAAATAACTTGGAAGGGTCATACTGTTTAATAGGAGAAAGCATAGAGGCAAAAGGATGATAAGTTGGACCTATAGAAGGGATAGGAGGAGATGTGGTAAAAAAGGTAGGTCTCTGTTTTTCAGATTCAATCTGGGCAAGTTCAGCTTTTAAGCGCCTGATTTCTCTTTCCTTTTGGTCAAATTCTGGACCATTGTATCTCTGGGCAAGCATGGCTCGTAACTCTGAATCGAGTTGGCCAATTCGAGAGTGAAGATTTTGGTGGATCTGCTGCATCTGTGCAGTGATGGAATCAACTTTTGTTTTAATCTATTCAGTTCGCAAACTGATGTTCTCAACTTTTGAATTTAGATGCAACAAGGTATCATTTTGGGCCTTGGCATTTTGGGTTTGCCAGTTGAGGACTGATTCAAAGGGTTTAGGGGGCTCCAGGTGGCCAGTGGAGGTAATAGGTGAAGGGACAAAGGGTTTGGACACAACATTTCGTTGAGAATCTGTATGGGGTTCCAAAAGAGGAAATGAAGAAGAGTAATCGGAAGAGGTAGAGGAAAACATCATACAAGCCAGTGGTTGGACAATAGGTGTTGAGTGTGAGAGGGGTGATGGAATCTCAGATTTGCAATGTTTGGCAATCCATTTGAGTTCTTTTCGGTAGATGGGTAATGGAGCTGGTGGAGGTGGAGGGTCTGATGGTGGTTTAGGGTCACAGTGATGACATGGGACAGGAGGTTTTTTTTTTTTGGGTTTCTTTTTCCTTGTGGTTGCATAATCATCTTCTTCCCAATCATCCCAGCAGGGACAATTTGGGTCACACATGCCTGAACCAGGGGCATCCAATAGGAAATGGCCATTTTGCTTGGCTGGATAAATAGGGTAACCTTCAGAATTAAACCCTGTAATGGGCAGATCTTCCTGAGCTGTCTGAACAGCTGTGATCATTGAAGAATAAGTAAAGGAGAGCCGAGGAGGCTCTTTTGGAGCACTGGGAGGTGGTTTAAAAGTCATTCTGACTGTTCCATCTTGTCGTCTTTCAAACATACTTTCAGATGTCTGAATAGGAGCTGTGTTATTATGGAACTGTTCATAGTTGGAGATCCATTCAAGAGGCATAAGCTTGATGAGCTCATGACGGAAAATTTGTCTTGGGATCTGGATGATTGTGGGGATTTGGTCAGATTCTGCTAACACCATAAGGGTGTCATAGTGGTGTTCTGGAGTGGGTAGATCTAAGGCATGATTTTGAAGCCTATAGACCAGTTGGTGGTGTAAAGTGGCAATTGCACCTTGAATTTGAACTTGGACTTTCAAGGTTGTGGGCAAATTTGGGTCTTGGAGAGAAAGGTTGAAATTGGGATAGAAAGTGAGTAAAACACTTCCTGCATGAAGGGTTGTAAGGACAGTGCCTATGATAGCATCTTGGTATTGTTTAAACCGGGTATCAAGCATAGCAAGGCGAGCTGTAACCGGTAATTCTTTTCTCCCAAGAAGGGTAAGGATTAATCTGATGCCTCCAAGATGGAGATGAGTGTAACCTTCTCGTTTCCAATTAGAAATTAACTCTGAGGGTATCTCAACAGTGACATATTGCTCAGCAGGGGTGGTTTGGAGAGAACATTGATCCAAGCGAGAAGACTGGATATATTCTTTAGGGTGAGGTCTACGGGTAGATATGAGAGTACGGATACTGTGGGTAAAAGAACTGGGGCGTTTGTATAGTTGGTAAGGGCTGAGGAGAGGGTAAGAAGATTCACTGATTTGGGCGGATTCAGGGATGTAGGAGTATTCTACAAGATTTTCAATTTTGTTGGCGGTATGGGAAGTGCATGATTTGGGCAAGGAAAGAGTAGAAGAAAGAGTAACAGGAGTGGAAGGAGTCGAAGAGGAAGTAGAAGCCATGAATGAGAAATTCTCTCTGCGTCTGAAGTCTATGGATCAAAATAGAAAAAGACTTAAATTATACCATTTTGAGCATAAAAGCAAGAGTTTTAGAAAACAGGTTTCAAGGAACGGTATGGCTCTGATACCATAAAGATACGTGGCTTGTTACCATCACTGCGGACCAGACTAGTGCCCATTCGGGATCACCTCTGGAACTTACGTCGATGGATTCCCACCGATATACCTTTGGATATATCAAAACTTAAAACAGTTTCTCTGTTTTATGGTATGGCTCTGATACCAGTTTGGGCCGAAGCCCAACTCAGCCCAAAAGAGCTCTCAAAGGGTGAGGACTGCCCAGCACTTATAAGCTAGCACACAGCCAGGATCCCAACCGATGTGGGATGAGGTGCTTATCTTTCACACTCTCATATTCCCCCCGGTGAACACCTGGGCTCTGATACCAGTTTGGGCCGAAGCCTAACTCAGCCCCAAAAGAGCACTAAAAGGGTGAGGACTGCCCAGCACTTTTTCAGATTCAATCTGAGCAAGTTCAGCTTTTAAGTGCCTGATTTCTCTTTCCTTTTGGTCAAATTCTGGACCACTGTATCTGTGGGCAAGCATGGCTCGTAACTCTGAATCGAGTTGGCCAATTCGGGAGTGAAGATTTTGGTGGAACTGCTGCATCTGTGTAGTGATGGAGTCGACCTTTGTTTCAATCTGTTCAGTTCGCAAACTGATGTTCTCAACTTTGTTTGGGCCGAAGCCTAAGTCAGCCCCAAAAGAGCTCTCAAAGGGTGAGGATTGCCCAACACTTATAAGCTAGCACACAGCCAGGATCCCAACCGATGTGGGATGAGGTGCTTATCTTTCACACACTCATATTCCCCCCGGTGAACACCTGGGCTCTGATACCAGTTTGGGCCGAAGCCTAACTCAGCCCCAAAAGAGCTCTCAAAGGGTGAGGACTGCCCAGTACTTATAAGCTAGCACACAGCCAGGATCCCAACCGATGTGGGATGAGGTGCTTATCTTTCACACACTCATATTCCCCCCGGTGAACACCTGGGCTCTGATACCAGTTTGGGTCGAAGCCTAACTCAGCCCCAAAAGAGCTCTCAAAGGGTGAGGACTGCCCAGCAATTATAAGCTAGCACACCTTTCAGGGTTGTGACAGCAATTGTGTGGTCAGCATTCCACTCTAGGGGCTTCTTTTTCAATAAAGTCGAAAGATGATGAGTGTAATGATCCACGTGTGGGATGAAATCACGGATGTAATTGATAATGCCGAGAAACTGTTGAATTTACCTTTTGGAAAGTTGCTGATCTGGAAAGTGAAGCAATTCTTGGGCAATGTGCTTTCCTGGCTGATAGTGTCCATCTTTGATGACCATACCAAGGAATTCAATGTTGTTTGTAGCAATGGTACTTTTCTTGGCTGATAACATGATTCCACGACTTTGGAGAATATCATAGAATTGAGTTAACAGCTGGCGATGTTCATCATGTGAGCCTGAAAAAAGCAAGATATCATCAATGTAAATCAATATAACTGGTATCGCTCTGATACCATAAAGATACGTGGCGTTGTTATACCAGAACTACAACAGTTAAGACTGTACTTTGGACCAGTAGTCCGCAAGCTCGGGTTTCCAACCGATATACCTCTGTAATCAAAAACCTTTAAAACATTTTTCTCAGGTTATACAACCCAAAACAGACTTCGCTTTAGTCTAAAACAGGGTACCAAACCAGATAAGAAATGATCGAAAGTTTTCTGATGCACAGGATCCTTGCAAAAGGCAAGTGCAGAGCATACTTCCTTAAGTTTTCAAAATGAACAAATTTAATCCTTTATTCTTTTTCTTTCTTAGAACTTCATTTGCAGAGAGAGAAGGGAGAGTTTAGAAATTCACGGAAGAAAACACACGAGAGTTTATTTCTTTCAAACTTCTATATCTTACAAGGAGGGGAGAACTCCTTATATAGGAGAATTCTCGGAAGATAGGACAGGACCCCTATCTTTTACGAAAGCAAAAGCAAAAGATACATCATGACACAACTTTAATTATTACAAAAAGACAAAGTGCTTTAATTAAAGCATGACTTTGACAAAAGTAAAAGCAAAAGCTTAAAGCAAACTTTAATAATTATACAAGACAAAAGCATAAAGCAAAAGATAATTATTACAACAAGACAAACTACTTTATGGAGATCGGAGATTCATGTAGTCGTCTTCAGAGGAGCTTTCTGTCTCATATGGGTTGTCAGGGTTGCTTTTTGGGAAAAAGGTCTTGGAGAGCTTTGGATGCTTACAGTTGGGACCACGGCAAGGTGGATAAGGACAATCTCTTCGGTATCCGGGTTTGGAAGGTGATGGCTGAGACTTGGGGCTTGGCATCTGAGTGGCTTTGTCAGCTTTGGAGGGTTGTGATGAGGATCCTAGTTCAGAGGGGCCAGGTTCATCCATTGTTGGTTGGGGAAACTGGTGAAGGTGTTGGCTCAGAGGAAGGAAGTCTTTCAAACATACTTCTAGATGTCTGAATAGGAGCTGTGTTATTGTGGAACTGTTCATAGTTGGAGATCCATTCAAGAGGCATAAGCTTGATGAGCTCATGAGGGGAAATTTGTCGTGGGATCTGGACAATTGTCGGGATCTCGTCGGATTCTGCTAACACCATAAGGGTGTCAGAGTGGTGTTCTGGAGTGGGTAGATCTAAAGCATGATTTTGAAGCCTGTAGACCAGTTGGTGGTGTAAAGTGGCAATTTTGGCAGAAGAAATTTGTTCAGCACCTTGGATCTGAACCTGAACTTTCAAGGTTGTGGGCAAATTTGGGTCTTGAAGAGAAAGGTTGAAATTTGGATAAAAGGTGAGTAAAACACTTCCGGCGTGAAGGGTTGTGAGGACAGTACCTATAACAGCATCTTGGTATTGTTTAAACCGGGTATCAAGCATAGCAAGTCGAGCGGTAACTGGTAATCCTTTTCTCCCATGAAGGGTAAGGATTAATCTGATGCCTCCAAGATGGAGATGAGTGTAACCTTCTCGTTTCCAGTTGGAAATTAATTCTGAGGGTATTTCGAGAGTGACATATTGCTCAGCAGGGGTTGCTTGAAGAGAACATTGATCCAGACGGGAAGACTGGATATATTCTTTAGGGTGAGGTCGTCGGGTGGATATGAGAGTACGGATACTGCGGGTAAAAGAACTGGGGCGTTTGTAAAGTTGGTAAGGGCTGAGGAGGGGGTAAGAAGATTCACTGATTTGGGCGGATTCAGGGATGTAGGAGTATTCTACAAGATTTTCAATTTTGTTGGCGGTATGGGAAGTGCATGATTTGGGCAAAGAAAGAGTAGAAGAAAGAGTAACAGGTGTTGAAGGATTTGAAGAGGAAGTAGAAGCCATGAATAAGAAATTCTCTCAGCGCCTGAAGTCTATGGATCAAAAAAGAAAAAGACTTAAATTATACCATTTTGAGCATAAAAGCAAGAGTTTTAGAAAACAGGTTTCAAGGAACGGTATGGCCTGTGAATAATAAAGATGGATGTGAACAGTTGTGCTTTAGGGGCAGGCATACGATCAAGGTTGTAAATTTCTGACAGTTGTTGGAGCTTCTTTCGCCACCATGGGATTGGAGAGAACCATTGAAGTAATGTCCAGGTAAGAGAGGTGGCATTGTCTGGATTAAGGAGATGCTCCAAAGTAGGAGAAATGGGAAGGATTAGCTTGGTGGCATAGAGGACAGTAAGGCACCAAACATACCATAACACATCTTCAGTGGTGTCTCTGGTCGGATCAAGGGTTAACCCTGTAAGGAACAGATTTTCAGGGTGGAAAGTGGAAAAAGGAAAAGGGTATGTGACAAGGTAGGCTTTCATGAAAAAATGAAAGAGAGCTTTTCTAGCAAATTCTTGGATGGCAAAAACAGAGGAGAAGTTTTTGTTGAAGGGAAAAGTTTTCTTGGTGAGAGCTTCTAGGGGTAGTGAGGTAGCCATGGAGATAATTAGAAAATGGTAGGTGGTGGAAAACAGGGTGAGAGGGTTTTCTGGTTTGGAGAGTCTGGAAAGCATATCAGGGATAAGGTTCTGGGATCCCTTTATATGCTTGACTGAAAAGTCATATTTAGAAAACCAAGGTGTTTGATTTGGTGAAGGATGTCAAATCCTAACAAGATATCCTTATTAGGAAGAGTTGAACCAATAACCTTGGTCCAAATGACACAATTTGGGAAGATTTGAATACCAATGGGTTTCTTGGTAATCAAAGAGGTGGTGAAGAGTTTGCCATTGACAGCTTTGAAATGTTCTTCAAACTGGGTCCAATATTCTGATGGAAGAATATGGGGTTTTAACATGCTGCATTGGGCACCAGTATCGATAAGACCAATTGCTGGAATGGGCCTTTGGAATTTTGAGGGCAAGATCTAGAGTTTGATGGATGGGATAGGAACTGTAGTGTCAAGGGAGAGTAACTGTTGGTGGAAAATAACTTGAGACTGGTCACTGTCTGAGTCAGAGGAGTTCTGTAGTGCGAACACTATTTCATCATTGGGTTCATCTTGTTCAGAGAAATAGAATTCCAGTTCATCTTTGGCAGGAGAGTAGTCTGTAGTTGCTTGAAGATGCTCAACTAACCGGATGGATTTTTCTCTTTTGTTGGGGCAATCTTTGGCATAGTGGCCTTTTCTCTTGCAGATGAAACATCTGCTTGATTGCTTTCGTTTGAATTCTCTGGAGGAGGAAGATTTCTTTCTGAAGAACCGGTAGGGCTTTCGGGATCTGCGAGGTTTGGATGAAAATTCTGGAGTTTTGAATTTCTGAAAATGCCGTTTCTTCTTTGAACTGAAATCGCAATCCTTTTTCTTGTGGCATTTGATCTGCAAATAAGGCTTTTTGCAAGCACTTCAGAAAGGTTCTTTGTCTTTTAACAGTTCTTTGCAAAACTGTTTTTGCTCGCAAAGTTTGTAAAGACAAGTTTTGGCAAGCTGGAAGATTTTCCCAAGAGAGATGTTGTCTAAGGAAAGATTAGATGCTGTGAGTTGTCTCTGGATGTCGGGTTGGAGTTCATCTGGAAGGGAAGCCAGAAAGACATGCTTTAATGTCAGTTCATTGAATCCATTAAGCTTATAGAATAGCAGGGACATTCGCTTATAGTGGAAGTCAAGATCCTTAGCATTGAGGGAGCAGCATTTCATGTTGAGATAGTCTTGTCTGGCAGCTTCAAAGACTGCAGAAGGGTCGCCAAGGAATTGATCATGAAGTACAGCAAGAGCACTTGAAACTTCTAGAAGGTCAACAAACTGTAACTGACGATATTGTCCTAACGAATCAAACCAATCTCTTAGAGCACCCGTGAAACGAGTAGCAAATTCTCTAAGGACTGATTGAGTTGTTGCTCCTGGTCTTAGCATCTGGAGATCAATCTAGGCAGACATCTCAGTGAGTCGGTCACGCCATTTATGAGATGGAAGATCATCAAATGTGAACCATGGGCCATTTGACCATTTTTGGCTAGATGGATTGGTCTGGGTTGGAGGAGGGTGGTTTGTGGTAGAAGATTCATGCATTTCATCTTCAACTTCAGAGGGAATATCAACATATGGTTATGTATGGGAGGTTTGGCCTTGGGTAGGTGGATCAGGTTGAGCCATCAGGATTTTGGTAATATCAGCATAGGACTTTTCAGAGTCACTGGTGGATGCTGAAGATTCTGTATCAATTTCGGTAGGGCTATCTGAAACAGCGAGATTTGAATCAGAAGTTTGACCATCTGCAGTAGATGAATGGGTGACTGTGTGAGCAGTAAACTGGTTCATGGGTTCTTTATCCTTGGATTGGGTAGGGACCGATAGTGGAGCTAGCGGTGAGGCCGGTGTAGAACTAGGAGATGGTTGGCCAGGGATGGTCAGGGAGGAAGGATGAAGAGGGACAGGTCGCGGCTGCGGTCTAGGTTTGGGTTTAGGCTTAGGTGGTGGTGGCAAAGGATTGTCTCGGAAAAGAGTATAAGTCATACCAAATAACTTGGAAGGATCATACTGCCGGATAGGGGAAAGCATAGAGGCAAAAGGATGATAAGTTGGACCTATAGAAGGGATATGAGGAGATGTGGTAAAAAGGGTAGGTCTCTGTTTTTCAGATTCAATCTGAGCAAGTTCAGCTTTTAAGCGCCTAATTTCTCGTTCCTTTTGGTCAAATTCTGGACCATTGTATCTGTGGGCAAGCATGGCTCGTAACTCTGAATCGAGTTGGCCAATTTGAGAGTGAAGATTTTGGTGGATCTGCTGCATCTGTGCAGTGATGGAGTCAACTTTTGTTTCAATCTGTTCAGTTCGCAAACTGATGTTCTCAACTTTTGAATTGAGATGCAACAAGGTATCATTTTGGGCCCTGGCATTTTGGGTTTGCCAGTTGAGGACTGATTCAAAGGGTTTAGGGGGCTCCAGGTGGCCAGTGGAGGTAATAGGTGAAGGGACAAAGGGTTTGGACACAACATTTCGTTGAGAATCTATATGGGGTTCCAAAGGAGGAAAGGAAGAAGAGTAATCGGAAGAGGTAGAGGAAAACATCATACAAGCCAGTGGTTAGACGATAGGTGTTGCGTGTGAGAGGGGTGATGGAATCTCAGATTTGCAATGTTTGGCAATCCATTTGAGTTCTTTTCGGTAGATGGGTAATGGAGCTGGTGGAGGTGAAGGATCTGATGGTGGTTTAGGGTCATAGTGGTGACATGGGACAGGAGGTTTTTTCTTTTTGGGTTTCTTTTTCCTTGTGGTTGCATAGTCATCGTCTTCTTCCCAATCATCCCAGCAGGGACAATTTGGGTCACACATGCCTGAACCAGGGGCATCCCATAGGAAATGGCCATTTTGCTTGGCTGGATAAACAGGGTAACCTTCAGAATTAAACCCTGTAATGGGCAGATCTTCCTGAGCTGTCTGAACAGCTGGGAGGTGGTTTAAAAATCATTCTGACTGTTCCATCTTGTCGTCTTTCAAACATACTTTTAGATGTCTGAATAGGAGCTGTGTTATTGTGGAACTGTTCATAGTTGGAGATCCATTCAAGAGGCATAAGCTTGATGAGCTCATGACGTGGAATTTGTCTTGGGATCTGGATAATTGTCGGGATCTGGTCGGATTCTGCTAACACCATGAGGGTGTCAGAGTGGTGTTCTGGAGTGGGTAGATCTAAGGCATGATTTTGAAGCCTGTAGACCAGTTGGTGGTGTAAAGTGGCAATTTTGGCAGAAGATATTTGTTCAGCACCTTGGATCTGAACTTGGACTTTCAAGATTGTGGGCAAATTTGGGTCTTGGAGAGAAAGGTTGAAATTGAGATAGAAAGTGAGTAAAACTCTTCCTGCATAAAGGGTTGTAAGGACAGTGCCTATGACAGCATCTTTGTATTGTTTAAACCGGGTATCAAGCATAGCAAGGCGAGCTGTAACTGGTAATCCTTTTCTCCCAAGAAGGGTAAGGATTAATCTGATGCCTCCAAGATGGAGATGAGTGTAACCTTCTCGTTTCCAATTAGAAATTAACTCTGAGGGTATCTCAAGAGTGACATATTGCTCAGCAGGGGTGGCTTGGAGAGAACATTGATCCAGGCGAGAAGACTGGATATATTCTTTAGGGTGAGGTCTACGGGTAGATATGAGAGTACGGATACTGCGGGTAAAAGAACTGGGGCGTTTGTATAGTTGGTAAGGGCTGAGGAGAGGGTAAGAAGATTCACTGATTTGGGCGGATTCAGGGATGTAGGAGTATTCTACAAGATTTTCAATTTTGTTGGCGGTATGGGAAGTGCAGGATTTCGGTAAAGAAAGAGTAGAAGAAAGAGTAACAGGATTGGAAGAAGTCGAAGAGGATGTGGAAGCCATAAATGAGAAATTCTCTCTGCGCCTGAAGTCTATAGATCGATAAAGAAAAAGACTTAAATCATACCATTTTGGGCATAAAGATTGAAGGTTTAGAAAACAAAACGTTTCAAGGACGAGTATGGCTCTGATACCATAAAGATACGTGGCGTTGTTATACCAGAACTATAACAGTTAAGACTGTACTTTGGACCAGTAGTCCGCAAGCTCGGGTTTCCAGCCGATATACCTCTGTAATCAAAAACCTTTAAAACATTTTTCTCAGGTTATACAACCCAAAACAGATTTTCCTTTAGTCTAAAACAAGGTACCAAACCAGATAAGAAATGGTCAAAAGTTTTCTGATGCACAAGATCCTTACTGGAAGGCAAGTGCAGAGCATACTTCCTTAGGTTTTCAAAATGAACAAATTTAATTCTTCTATGCTTTTTCTTTCGCTAGAGCTTCATTTGCAGAGAGAGAATAGAGAGTTTAGAAATTCATGGAAGAAAACACACGAGTTTTTATTTCTTTCAAACTTCTATATCTTACAAGGAGGGGAGAACTCCTTATATAGGAGAATTCTCGGAAGATAGGACAGGACCCCTATCTTTTACAAAAGCAAAAGCAAAAGATACATCATGACACAACTTTAATTATTACAAAAAGACAAAGTGCTTTAATAATTAAAGCATGACTTTGACAAAAGTAAAAGCAAAAGCTTAAAGCAAACTTTAATAATTATACAAGACAAAAGCATAAAGCAAAAGATAATTATTACAACAAGACAAACAACTTTATGGAGATCAGAGATTCATGTAGTCGTCTTCAAAGGAGCTTTCTGTCTCATATGGGTTGTCAGGGTTGCTTTTTGGGAAAAAGGTCTTGGAGAGCTTTGGATGCTTACAGTTGGGACCACGGCAAGGTGGATAAGGACAATCTCTTCGGTATCCGGGTTTGGAAGGTGATGGCTGAGACTTGGGGCTTGGCATCTGAGTGGCTTTGTCAGCTTTGGAGGGTTGTGATGAGGATCCTGGTTCAGAGGGGCCAGGTTCATCCATTGTTGGTTGGGGAAACTGGTGAAGGTGTTGGCTCAGAGGAAGGAAGTCTTCCCATGGGTCTTGTGAGTCCTGGTAAAGGAAGTCAGTGTAATCTGGGCGTTCTTCTTTAATGATGATACCAGTGGACTTAGGTTTAGATATGGCAGATGGAGTGGGGATCATGAGGATGTCATGTTGTGGACCTAAGGAGGTGTGGGAGATATCTTTATATGGCGGAGGTTGGTTGTTTAATTGACAAAGGTAATTATGCAGGACATCTTGTATGTCATTTTCAATTACAGCTATATGTGGGGCAGTGAACCATTCATATACCTGATCTTGAGTCTAAAAGAGATTGGTGTCTCTGGTCGGATCAAGGGTTAAACCTGTAAGGAACAGATTTTCTGGGTGGAAAGTGGAAAAAGGAAAGGATCTGTGACAAGGTAGGCTTTCATGAAAAAGCGAAAGAGAGCTTTTCTAGCAAATTCTTGGATGGCAAAAACAGAAGAGAAGTTTTTGTTGAAGGGAAAAGTTTTCTTGGTGAGAGCTTCTGGGGGTAGTGAGGTAGCCATGGAGATAATTGGAAAATGGTAGGTAGTGGAGAACAAGGTGAGAGGGTTTTCTGGTTTGGAGAGTCTGGAGAGCATATCAGGGATGAGGTTCTAGGATCCCTTTATATGCTTGACTGAAAAGTCATATTTAGAAAACCAATCTTTTAACCGGAGTAACATTTTTTCGGGAACAGTTTTACAATTGAAATGAAATATATTGGGGAAGGCTGAGCTGTCTATTCGGATGAGAAAATGGTGTCCAATCAAATGATACTAAAACTTTTTTATGCCATTCTTTACCGCTAAGATTTCTTTGAACACGCTATGGTAGTGCTTCTGTGTGTCAGAAAAATGTCCACTAGCGTAAGCGATAAAATGTTCCTTGTCATTGAGTTCTTCGAGGAGGATGGCACCCTATGATTCATCACTTGCATCTGTCTGGAGGATGCGTTGTCCATCAGTAATCAACTTTAAAGGAGGCGGATTTTGCGCGATCTGCTTTAGGGTTGTGACAGCAATTGTGTGGTCAGCATTCCACTCTGGGGGCTTCTTTTTCAATAAAGCCGAAAGATGATGAGTGTAATGATCCACGTGTGGGATGAAATCACGGATGTAATTGATAATGCCGAGAAACTGTTGAATTTGCCTTTTGGAAAGTTGCTGATCTGGAAAGTGAAGCAATTCTTGGGCAATGTGCTTTCCTGGTTGATAGTGTCCATCTTTGATGACCATACCAAGGAATTCAATGTTGTTTGTAGCAATGGTTCTTTTCTTGGCCGATAACATGATTCCATGACTTTGGAGAATATCATAGAATTGAGTTAACAGCTGGCGATGTTCATCATGTGAGCCTGTAAAAAGCAAGATATCATCAATGTAAATCAATGCATGATGCAAAATGGGTTGGAAGATTTGAACCATGGATTTTTGGAAAATGGATGGGGCAGTTTTGAGACCAAAGGGTAGGACGGTCCATTGAAAATGGGCATTAGGAATACAAAAGGCGGTTTTGTAACGTTCGGAGAGTTCAATGCCTAGTTGCCAAAAACCAGATTTTAAATCAAATTTTGAAAAGATCTGGGCATTTTTTAGAAAAGTGAACATGCTTTGTCGACAAGGTAATGGGAATTTGTCATCTTGTAAAAATATGTTTAATGGCTGGTAGTCAATGACTAGGCGTTTTTTCCCTCGGACAATTTCAGAATGTTTTTCAACATAAAAGGCTTGGCAAGCCCATTGAGAACTTGTGGGCTCAATTAGACCTTGGGCTAATAATTGTGAACATTCTTGTTGGGCTAGGAGTAAGTCAGAAGGACTCATTCCTGGATGAGTAGCTTTGGTCGGGTTGATGTCTTCATTTAGTTTGAAGGGTAACTTAATGAAGAAAGACTTATTTTTCCACAAAGGATTTGGATGGGTGAACTCAGAATGGGACTCTGGACAGAAACTCAAAAGTTTGGTTGAAATATCCTGGTAAGATTGGGGAGTTTCAGACAAATTGTAGAGCTTCAGAATGTCTGTGAATGGTTTGAACATGGACTTGACACGGATTCCAGTGGGAATAATTTGGAGGTGTTTGATTTGGTGAAGGATGTCAAATCCTAACAAGATATCCTTATTAGGAAGAGTTGAACCAATAACCTTGGTCCAAATGACACAATTTGGGAAGATTTGAATACCAATGGGTTTCTTGGTAATCAAAGAGGTGGTGAAGAGTTTGCCATTGACAGCTTTGAAATGTTCTTCAAACTGGGTCCAATATTCTGATGGAAGAATATGGGGGTTTAACATGCTGCATTGGGCACTAGTATTGATAAGACCAATTGCTGGAATGGGCCTTTGGAATTTTGAGGGCAAGATCTGGAGTTTGATGGATGGGATAGGAACTGTAGTGTCAAGGGAGAGTAACTGTTGGTGGAAAATCACTTGAGACTGATCACTGTCTGAGTCAGAGGAGTTCTGTAGTGCGAACACTGTTTCATCATTGGGTTCATCTTGTTTAGAGAAATAGAATTCCAGTTCATCTTTGGCAGGAGAGTAGTCTGTAGTTGCTTGAAGATGATCAACTAACCGGATGGATTTTTCTCTTTTGTTGGGGCAATCTTTGGCATAGTGGCCTTTTCTCTCAGATGAAACATCTGCTTGATTGCTTTCGTTTGAATTCTCTGGAGGAGGAAGATTTCTTTCTGAAGAACCGGTAGGGCTTTCGGGATCTGCGAGGTTTGGATGAAAATTCTGGAGTTTTGAAAATATCATTTTTTCTTTGAACTGCAATGGCAATCCTTTTTCTTGTGGCATTTGATCTGCAAATAAGGCTTTTTGCAAGCACTTCGGAAAGGTTCTTTGTCTTTCAACATTTCTTTGAAAAACTATTTTTGCTCGCAAAGTTTGTCAAGACAAGTTTTGGCAAGCTGAAAGATTTTCCCAAGAGAGATGTTGTCTAGGGAAAGATTGGATGCTGTGAGTTGTCTCTGGATGTCGGGTTGGAGTTCATCTGGAAGGGAAGCCAGAAAGACATGCTTTAATGTTGGTTCATTGAATCCATTAAGCTTATAGAACAGCAGGGACATTCGCTTATAATGAAAGTCAAGATCCTTAGCATTGAGGGAACAGCATTTCATGTTGAGATAGTCTCGTCTGGCAGCTTCAAAGACTGCAGAAGGGTCACCAAGGAATTGATCATGAAGTACAGCAAGAGCACTTGAAACTTCTGGAAGGTCAACAAACTGTAATTGGCGATATTTTCTTAACGAATCAAACCAATCTCTTAGAGCACCCGTGAAACGAGAAGCAAATTCTCTAAGGACTGATTGGGTTGTTGCTTCGGGTCTTAGCATCTGGAGGTCAATCCAGGCAGACATTTCATTGAGCTGGTCATGCCATTTATGAGATGGAAGATCATCAAATGTGAACCATGGGCCATTTGACGATTTTTGGCTAGATGGATTGGTCTGGGCTGGAGGAGGGTGGTTTGTGGCAGAAGATTCATGCATTTCTTCTTCAACTTCGGAGGGAATATCAACATATGGTTCTGTATGGGAGGTTTGGCCTTGGGTAGGTGGATTAGGTTGAGCGATCAGGATTTTGGTAATATCAGCATAGGACTTTTCAGAGTCACTGGTGGATGCTGAAGATTCTGTATCAGTTTCGGTAGGGCTATCTGAAACATCGAGATTTGAATCAGAAGTTTGATCGTCTGTAGTAGATGAATGGGTGACTGTGTGAGCAGTAAATTGGTGCATCGGTTCTTTATCCTTTGATTGGGTAGGGACTGAAAATGGAGCTAGCGGTGATGTCGGTGTAGAACTAGGAGAGGGTTTGCCAGGGATGGTTAGAGAGGAAGGATGAAGAGGGGCAGGTCGAGGCTGCGGTCTAGGTTTAGGTTTAGGTTTAGGTAGTGGCAAAGGATTGTCTCTGAAAAGAGTGTGAGTCATACCAAATAACTTGGAAGGGTCATACTTTTAATAGGAGAAAGCATAGAGGCAAAAGGATGATAAGTTGGACCTATAGAAGGGATAGGAGGAGATGTGGTAAAAAGGGTAGGTCTCTGTTTTTCAGATTCAATCTGGGCAAGTTCAGCTTTTAAGCGCCTGATTTATCTTTCCTTTTGGTCAAATTCTGGACCACTGTATCTGTGGGCAAGCATGGCTTGTAACTCTGAATCGAGTTGGCCAATGCGGGAGTCGACCTTTGTTTCAATCTGTTCAGTTCGCAAACTGATGTTCTCAACTTTTGAATTGAGATGCAACAAGGTATCATTTTGGGCCCTGGCATTTTGGGTTTGCCAGTTGAGGACTGATTCAAAGGGTTTAGGGGGCTCCAGGTGGCTAGTGGAGGTAATAGGTGAAGGGACAAAGGGTTTGGACAGGGTAGATCTAAGGCATGATTTTGAAGCCTATAGACCAGTTGGTGGTGTAAAGTGGCAATTTTTGCAGAAGAAATTTGTTCTGTACCTTGAATTTGAAATTGGACTTTCAAGGTTGTGGGCAAATTTGGGTCTTGTAGAGAAAGGTTGAAATTGGGATAGAAAGTGAGTAAAACACTTCCTGCATGAAGGGTTGTAAGGACAGTACCTATGACAGTATCTTGGTATTGTTTTAACTGGGTATCAAGCATAGCAAGGCGAGCTGTAACCGGTAATCCTTTTCTCTCATGAAGGGTAAGGATTAATCTGATGCCTCCAAGATAGAGATGAGTGTAACCTTCTCGTTTCCAATTAGAAATTAACTCTGAGGGTAACAGTTTGGGCCGAAGCCTAACTCAGCCCCAAAAGAGCTCTCAAAGGGTGAGGACTGCCCAGCACTTATAAGCTAGCACACAGCCAGGATCCCAACCGATGTGGGATGAGGTGCTTATCTTTCACACACTCATATTCCCCCCGGTGAACACCTGGGCTCTGATACCACTTTGGGCCGAAGCCTAACTCAGCCCCAAAAGAGCTCTCAAAGGGTGAGGACATGAGGTGCTTATCTTTCACACACTCATATTCCCCCCAGTGAACACCTGGGCTCTGATACCAGTTTGGGCCGAAGCCTAACTCAGCCCCAAAAGAGCTCTCAATGGGTGAGGACTGCCCAGCACTTATAAGCTAGCACACAGCCAGGATCCCAACCGATGTGGGATGAGGTGCTTATCTTTCACACACTCATATTCCCCCCGGTGAACACCTGGGCTCTGATACCAGTTTGGGCCGAAGCCTAACTCAGCCCAAAAAGAGCTCTCAAAGGGTGAGGAATGCCCATCACTTATAAGCTAGCACACAGCCAGGATCCGAACCGATGTGGGATGAGGTGCTTATCTTTCACACACTCATATTCCTTCCAGATGAACTCCAACCCGACATCCAGAGACAACTCACAGCATCCAATCTTTCCCTAGACAACATCTCTCTTGGGAAAATCTTTCAGCTTGCCAAAACTTGTCTTGACAAACTTTGCTCGACCAAATCCCCACAATCATCCAGATCCCAAGACAAATTCCACGACATGAAAGATAAGCACCTCATCGCACATCAGTTGGGATCCTGGCTGTGTGCTAGCTTATAAGTGCTGGGCAGTCCTCACCCTTTGAGAGCTCTTTTGGGGCTGACTTAGGCTTCGGCCCAAACTGGTATCAGAGCCCAGGTGTTCACCGGGGGGAATATGAGTGTGTGAAAGATAAGCACCTCATCCCACATCGGTTGGGATCCTGGCTGTGTCCTAGCTTATAAGTGCTGGGCAATCCTCACCCTTTGAGAGCTCTTTAGGGGCTGAGTTAGGCTTCAGTCCAAACTGGTATTAGAGCCCAGGTGTTCACCGGGGGGAATATGAGTGTGTGAAAGATAAGCACCTCCTCCCACATCGGTTGGGATCCTGGCTGTGTGCTAGCTTTAGGTGGTGGTGGCAAAGGATTGTCTCTGAAAAGAGTGTGAGTCATACCAAATAACTTGGAAGGGTCATACTGTTTAATAGGAAAAAACATAGAGGCAAAAGGATGATAAGTTGGACCGATGGAAGGGACAGGAGGAGATGTGGTAAAAAGGGTAGGTCTCTGTTTTTCAGATTCAATCTGGGCAAGTTCAGCTTTTAAGCGCCTGATTTCTCTTTCCTTTTGGTCAAATTCTGGACCACTGTATCTGTGGGCAAGCATGGCTCGTAACTCTGAATCGAGTTGGCCAATGCGGGAGTGAAGATTTTGGTGGATCTACTGTATCTGTGCAGTGATGGAGTCGACCTTTGTTTCAATCTGTTCAGTTCGCAAACTGATGTTCTCAACTTTTGAATTGAGATGCAACAAGGTATCATTTTGGGCCCTGGCATTTTGGGTTTGCCAGTTGAGGACGGATTCAAAAGGTTTAGGGGGCTCCAGTTGGCCAGTGGAGGTAATAGGTGAAGGGACAAAGGGTTTGGACACAACATTTCGTTGAGAATCTGTGTGGGGTTCCAAAGGAGGAAAGGAAGAAGAGTAATCAGAAGAGGTTGAGGAAAACATCATACAAGCCAGTGGTTGGACTATAGGTGTTGGGTGTGAGAGGGCTGATGGAATCTCAGATTTGCAATGTTTGGCAATCCATTTGAGTTCTTTTCGGTAGATGGGTAATGGAGCCGGTGGAGGTGGAGGATCTGATGGTGGTTTGGGGTCACAGTGATGACATGGGACAGGAGGTTTTTTCTTTTTGGGTTTCTTTTTCCTTGTGGTTGCATAATCATCGTCGTCTTCGCAATCATCCCAGCAGGGACAAGTTGGTCACACATGCTTGAGCCGGGGGCATCCCATAGGAAATGGCCATTTTGCTTGGCTGGATAAATAGGGTAACCTTCAGAATTAAACCCTGTAATGGGCAAATCTTCCTGAGCTGTCTGAACAGCTGTGTGATCATTGAAGAATAAGTAAAGGAGAGCCGAGGAGGCTCTTGTGGAGCACTGGGAGGTGGTTTAAAAGTCATTCTGACTGTTCCATCTTGTCGTCTTTCAAACACACTTTCAGATGTCTGAATAGGAGCTGTGTTATTGTGGAACTGTTCATAGTTGGAGATCCATTCAAGAGGCATAAGCTTGATGAGCTCATGACGGGAAATTTGACGTGGGATCTAGATAATTGTCGGGATCTGGTCGGATTCTCCTAACACCATAAGGGTGTCAGAGTGGTGTTCTGGAGTGGGTAGATCTAAGGCATGATTTTGAAGCCTATAGACCAGTTGGTGGTGTAAAGTGGCAATTTTTGCAGAAGAAATTTGTTCTGCACCTTGAATTTGAACTTGGACTTTCAAGGTTGTGGGCAAATTTGGGTCTTGGAGAGAAAGGTTGAAATTGGAATAGAAAGTGAGTGAAACACTTCCTGCATGAAGGGTTGTAAGGACAGTGCCTATGACAGCATCTTGGTATTGTTTAAACCGGGTATCAAGCATAGCAAGGCGAGCTGTAACTGGTAATCCTTTTCTCCCATGAAGGGTAAGGATTAATCTGATGCCTCCAAGATGGAGATGAGTGTAACCTTCTCGTTTCCAATTAGAAATTAACTCTGAAGGTATCTCAAGAGTGACATATTGCTTAGCAGGGGTGGCTTGGAGAGAACATTGATCCAGGCGAGAAGACTGGATATATTCTTTAGGGTGAGGTCTACGGGTAGATATGAGAGTACGGATACTGCGGGTAAAAGAACTGGGGCGTTTGTATAGTTGGTAAGGGCTGAGGAGAGGGTAAGAAGATTCACTGATTTGGGCGGATTCAGGGATGTAGGAGTATTCTACAAGATTTTCAATTTTGTTGGCGGTATGGGAAGTGCAGGATTTCGGTAAAGAAAGAGTAGAAGAAAGAGTAACAGGATTGGAAGAAGTCAAAGAGGAAGTGGAAGCCATGAATGAGAAATTCTCTCTGTGCCTGAAGTCTATGGATCGATAAAGAAAAAGACTTAAATTATACCATTTTGAGCATAAAAGCAAGAGTTTTAGAAAACAGGTTTCAAGGAATGGTATGGCTCTGATACCATAAAGATACGTGGCGTTGTTATACCAGAACTACAACAGTTAAGACTGTACTTTGGATCAGTAGTCCGCAAGCTCGGGTTTCCAACCGATATACCTCTGTAATAAAAAACCTTTAAAACATTTTTCTCAGGTTATACAACCCAAAAAAGACTTCGCTTTAGTTATATAGGAGAATTCTCGGAAGATAGGACAGGACCCCTATCTTTTACAAAAGCAAAAGCAAAAGATACATCATGACACAACTTTAATTATTAAAAAAAGACAAAGTGCTTTAATAATTAAAGCATGACTTTGACAAAAGTAAAAGCAAAAGCTTAAAGCAAACTTTAATAATTATACAAGACAAAAGCATAAAGCAAAAGATAATTATTACAACAAGACAAACAACTTTATGGAGATCGGAGATTCATGTAGTCGTCTTCAGAGGAGCTTTCTGTCTCATATGGGTTGTCAGGGTTGCTTTTTGGGAAAAAGGTCTTGGAGAGCTTTGGATGCTTATAGTTGGGACCACGGCAAGGTGGATAAGGACAATCTCTTCGGTATCCAGGTTTGGAAGGTGATGGCTGAGACTTGGGGCTTGGTATCATAAAGATACGTGGCTTGTTACCATCAGTGCGGACCAGACTGGTGCCCATTCGGGATCACCTCTGGAACTTACGTCGATGGATTCTCGCCGATATACCTTTGGATATATCAAAACTTAAAACAGTTTCTTCTAGGTTATATAACCTAAAACAGACTTTCCTTTAGTCTAAAACAGGGTACCAAACCAGATAAGAAATGATCGAAAGTTTTCTGATGCACAGGATCCTTGCAAAAGGCAAGTGCAGAGCATACTTCCTTAAGTTTTCAAAATGAACAAATTTAATCCTTTATTCTTTTTCTTTCTTAGAACTTCATTTGCAGAGAGTGAATGGAGAGTTTAGAAATTCATGGAAGAAAACACACGAGAGTTTATTTCTTTCAAACTTCTATATCTTATAAAGGAGGGGAGACCTCTTTATATAGGAGAATTCTCGGAAGATAGGACAGGACCCCTATCTTTTACAAAAGCAAAAGCAAAAGATACATCATGACACAACTTTAATTATTACAAAAAGACAAAGTGCTTTAATTAAAGCATGACTTTGACAAAAGTAAAAGCAAAAGCTTAAAGCAAACTTTAATAATTATACAAGACAAAAGCATAAAGCAAAAGATAATTATTACAACAAGACAAACTACTTTATGGAGATCGGAGATTCATGTAGTGGTCTTCAGAGGAGCTTTCTGTCTCATATGGGTTGTCAGGGTTGCTTTTTGGGAAAAAGGTCTTGGAGAGCTTTGGATGCTTACAGTTGGGACCACGGCAAGGTGGATAAGGACAATCTCTTCGGTATCCGGGTTTGGAAGGTGATGGCTGAGACTTGGGGCTTGGCATCTGAGTGGCTTTGTCAGCTTTGGAGGGTTGTGATGAGGATCCTGGTTCAGAGGGGCCAGGTTCATCCATTGTTGGTTGGGGAAACTGGTGAAGGTGTTGGCTCAGAGGAAGGAAGTCTTCCCATGGGTCTTGCGAGTCCTGGTAAAGGAAGTCAGTGTAATCTGAGCGTTTTTCTTTAATGATGATACCAGTAGACTTAGGTTTAGATATGGCAGATGGAGTGGGGATCATGAGGATGTCATGTTGTGGACCTAAGGAGGTGTGGGAGATATCTTTAAGTGGCGGAGGTTGGTGGTTTAATTGACAAAGGTAATTATGCAGGACATCTTGTATGTCATTTTCAATCACAGCTATATGTGGTGCAGTGAACCATTCATATACCTGATCTTGAGTCCAAAAGAGATTGGTGTCTGGATGTTGGAAGTATGGCCTGTGAATAATAAAAACTGATGTGAACATTTGTGCTTCAGGGGCAGGCATACGGTCAAGGTTGTAAATTTCGGACAGTTGTTGCAGTTTCTTTCTCCACCATGGGATGGGGGAGAACCATTCAAGTAGTGTCCAGGTAAGAGAAGTAGCATTGTCTGGATTAAGGAGATATTCCAAAGTAGGAGAAATGGGAAGGATTAGCTTGGTGGCATAGAGGACAGTGAGGCACCAAACATACCATAACACATCTTTAGTGGTGTCTCTGGTCGGATCAAGGGTTAAACCTGTAAGGAACAGATTTTCTGGGTGGAAAGTGGAAAAAGGAAAAGGATCTGTGACAAGGTAGGCTTTCATGAAAAAGCGAAAGAGAGCTTTTCTAGCAAATTCTTGGATGGCAAAAACAGAGGAGAAGTTTTTGTTGAAGGGAAAAGTTTTCTTGGTAAGAGCTTCTGGGGGTAGTGAAGAGTTTGCCATTGACAGCTTTGAAATGTTCCTCAAACTGGGTCTAATATTCTGATGGAAGAATATGGGGGTTTAACATGCTGCGTTGGGCACCAGTATCGATAAGACCAATTGTTGGAATGGGCCTTTGGAATTTTGAGGGCAAGATCTGGAGTTTGATGGATGAGATAGGAACTGTAGTGTCAAGGGAGAGTAACTGTTGGTGGAAAATCACTTGAGACTGGTCACTGTCTGAGTCAGAGGAGTTCTGTAGTGCGAACACAGTTTCATCATTGGGTTCATCTTGTTCAGAGAAATAGAATTCCAGTTCATCTTTGGCAGGAGAGTAGTCTGTAGTTGCTTGAAGATGCTCAACTAACCGGATGAATTTTTCTCTTTTGTTGGGGCAATCTTTGGCATAGTGGCCTTTTCTCTTGCAGATGAAACATCTGCTTGATTGCTTTCGTTTGAATTCTCTGGAGGAGGAAGATTTCTTTCTGAAGAACCGGTAGGGCTTTCGGGATCTGTGAGGCTTGGAGGAAAATTCTGAAGTTTTGACTTTCCGAAAATGCCTTTTTTTTCTTTGAACTGCAATCGCAATCCTTTTTCTTGTGGCATTTGATCTACAAATAAGGCTTTTTGCAAGCACTTCGGAAAGGTTCTTTGTCTTTCAACAGTTCTTTGAAAAACTGTTTTGGCTCGCAAAGTTTGTCAAGACAAGTTTTGAGATAGTCTCGTCTGGCAGCTTCAAAGACTGCAGAAGGGTCACCAAGGAATTGATCATGAAGAACAGCAAGAGCACTTGAAACTTCTGGAAGGTCAACAAACTGTAACTGACGATATTGTCCTAACGAATCAAACCAATCTCTTAGAGCACCCGTGAAACGAGTAGCAAATTCTCTATGGACTGATTGAGTTGTTGCTCCTAGTCTTAGCATCTGGAGATCAATCCAGGCAGACATCTCAGTGAGTCGGTCATGCCATTTATGAGATGGAAGATCATCAAATGTGAACCATGGGCCATTTGATGATTTTTGGCTAGATGGATTGGTCTGGGTTGGAGGAGGGTGGTTTCTGGCAGGAGATTCATGCATTTCATCTTCAACTTCAGAGGGAATATCAACATATGGTTCTGTATGGGAGGTTTGGCCTTGGGTAGGTGGATCAAGTTGAGCCATCAGGATTTTGGTAATATCAGCATAGGACTTTTCAGAGTCACTGGTGGATGCTCAAGATTCTGTATCAGTTTCGGTAGGGCTATCTGAAACAGCGAGATTTGAATCAGAAGTTTGACCATCTGTAGTAGATGAATGGGTAACTGTGTGAGCAGTAAACTGGTTCATGGGTTCTTTATCCTTGGATTGGGTAGGGACTGATAATGGAGCTAATGGTGATGCCGGTGTAGAACTAGGAGATGGTTGGCCAGGGATGCTCAATGAGGAAGGATGAAGAGGGGCAGGTCAAGGCTGCGGTCTAGGTTTGGGTTTAGGTTTAGGTGGTGGTGGCAAATGATTGTCTCGGAAAAGAGTATGAGTCATACCAAATAACTTGGAAGGATCATACTGCCGGATAGGGGAAAGCATAGAGGCAAAAGGATGATAAGTTGGACCTATAGAAGGGATAAGAGGTGATGTGGTAAAAAGGGTAGGTCTCTGTTTTTCAGATTCAATCTGAGCAAGTTCAGCTTTTAAGCGCCTGATTTCTCTTTCCTTTTGGTCAAATTCTGGACCATTGTATCTGTGGGCAAGCATGGCTCGTAACTCTGAATCGAGTTGGCCAATTCGGGAGTGAAGATTTTGGTGGATCTGCTGCATCTGTGCAGTGATGGAGTCGACCTTTGTTTCAATCTATTCAGTTCGCAAACTGATGTTCTCAACTTTTGAATTGAGATGCAACAAGGTATCATTTTGGGCCCTGGCATTTTGGGTTTGCCAGTTGAGGACTGATTCAAAGGGTTTAGGGGGCTCCAGGTGGCCAGTGGAGGTAATAGGTGAAGGGACAAAGGGTTTGGACACAACATTTCGTTGAGAATCTGTGTGGGGTTCTAAAGGAGGAAAGGAAGAAGAGTAATCAGAAGAGGTTGAGGAAAACATCATACAAGCCAGTAGTTGGACTATAGGTGTTGGGTGTGAGAGGGCTGATGGAATCTCATATTTGCAATGTTTGGCAATCCATTTGAGTTCTTTTCGGTAGATGGGTAATGGAGCCGGTGGAGGTGGAGGATCTGATGGTGGTTTAGGGTCACAGTGATGACATGGGATAGGAGGTTTTTTCTTTTTGGGTTTCTTTTTTCTTGTGGTTGCATAGTCATCGTCTTCTTCCCAATCATCCCAGCAGGGACAATTTGGGTCACACATGCCTGAACCAGGGGCATCCCATAGGAAATGGCCGTTGTGTTTGGCTGGATAAACAGGGTAACCTTGAGAATTAAACCCTGTAATGGGCAGATCTTCCTGAGCTGTCTGAACAGCTGTGATCATTGAAGAATAAGTAAAGGAGAGCCGAGGAGGCTCTTGTGGAGCACTGGGAGGTGGTTTAAAAGTCATTCTGACTGTTCCATCTTGTCGTCTTTTAAACATACTTTCAGATGTCTGAATAGGAGCTGTGTTATTGTGGAACTGTTCATAGTTGGAGATCCATTCAAGAGGCATAAGCTTGATGAGCTCATGACGGGAAATTTGTCTTGGGATCTGGATGATTGTGGGGATTTGGTCAGATTCTGCTAACACCATAAGGGTGTCAGAGTGGTGTTCTGGAGTGGGTAGATCTAAGGCATGATTTTGAAGCCTATTGACCAGTTGGTGGTGTAAAGTGGCAATTTTTGCAGAAGAAATTTGTTCTGCACCTTGAATTTGAACTTGGACTTTCAAGGTTGTGGGCAAATTTGGGTCTTGGAGAGAAAGGTTGAAATTGGGATAGAAAGTGAGTAAAACACTTCCTGCATGAAGGGTTGTAAGGACAGTGCCTATGACAGCATCTTGGTATTGTTTAAACCGGGTATCAAGCATAGCAAGGCGAGCTGTAATCGGTAATCCTTTTCTCCCATGAAGGGTAAGGATTAATCTGATGCCTCCAAGATGGAGATGAGTGTGACCTTCTCGTTTCCAATTAGAAATTAACTCTGAGGGTATCTCAAGAGTGACATATTGCTCAGCAGGGGTGGCTTGGAGAGAACATTGATCCAGGCGAGAAGACTGGATATATTCTTTAGGGTGAGGTCTACGGGTAGATATGAGAGTACGGATACTGAGTGGCTTTGTCAGCTTTGGAGGGTTGTGATGAGGATCCTGGTTCAGAGGGGCCAGGTTCATCCATTGTTGGTTGGGGAAACTAGTGAAGGTGTTGGCTCAGAGGAAGGAAGTCTTCCCATGGGTCTTATGAGTCCTGGTAAAGGAAGTCAGTGTAATTTGGGCTTTCTTCTTTAATGATGATACCAGTGGACTTAGGTTTAGATATGGCAGATGGAGTGGGGATCATGAGGATGTCATGTTGTGGACCTAAGGAGGTGTGGGAGATATCTTTAACTGGCGGAGGTTGGTGGTTTAATTGACAAAGGTAATTATGCAGGACATCTTGTATGTCATTTTCAATCACAACTATATGTGGGGCAGTGAACCATTCATATACATGATCTTGAGTCCAAAAGAGATTGGTGTCGGGATGTTGAAAGTATGGCCTGTGAATAATAAAGACGGATGTGAACAGTTGTGCTTCAGGGGCAGGCATACGATTAAGGTTGTAAATTTCGGACAGTTGTTGCAGTTTCTTTCTCCACCATGGGATGAGGGAGAACCATTCAAGTAGTGTCCAGGTAAGAGAAGTAGCATTGTCTGGATTAAGGAGATGTTCCAAAGTAGGAGAAATGGGAAGGATTAGCTTGGTGGCATAGAGAACAGTGAGGCACCAAACATACCATAACACATCTTCAGTGGTGTCTCTGGTTGGATCAAGGGTTAAACCTGTGAGGAACAGGTTTTCTGGGTGGAAATTGGAAAAAGGAAAAGGATCTGTGACAAGGTAGGCTTTCATGAAAAAGCGAAAGAGAGCTTTTCTAGCAAATTCTTGGATGGCAAAAACAGAGGAGAAGTTTTTGTTGAAGGGAAAAGTTTTCTTGGTGAGAGCTTCTGGGGGTAGTAAGGTAGCCATGGAGATAATTGGAAAATGGTAGGTGGTGGAAAACAGGGTGAGAGGGTTTTCTGGTTTGGAGAGTCTGGAAAGCATATCAGGGATAAGGTTCTGGGATCCCTTTATATGCTTGACTGAAAAGTCATATTTAGAAAACCAATCTTTTAATCTGAGTAAAATTTTTTCGGGAACAGTTTTACAATTGAAATGAAATATATTGGGGAAGGCTGAGCTGTCCATTCGGATGAGAAAATGGTGTCCAATCAAATGATATTCAAACTTTTTGATGCCATTTTTTACCGCTAAAATTTCTTTGAACACGCTATGGTAGTGCTTCTGTGTATCAGAAAATTGTCCACTAGCGTAAGCGATAAAGTGTTCCTTGTCATTGAGTTCTTCGAGGAGGATGGCACCCCATGATTCATCACTTGCGTTTGTCTGGAGGATGCGTTGTCCATCAGTAATCAACTTTAAAGGAGGCGGATTTTGCGTGATCTGCTTTAGGGTTGTGACAGCAATTGTGTGGTCAGCATTCCACTCTGGGGGCTTCTTTTTTAATAAAGCCGAAAGATGATGAGTGTAATGATCCACGTGTGGGATGAAATCACGGATGTAATTGATAATGCCGAGAAACTGTTGAATTTGCCGTTTGGAAAGTTGCTGATCTGGAAAGTGAAGCAATTCTTGGGCAATGTGCTTTCCTGGCTGATAGTGTCCATCTTTGATGACCATACCAAGGAATTCAATGTTGTTTGTAGCAATGGTGCTTTTCTTGGCTGATAACATGATTCCATGACTTTGGAGAATTTCATAGAATTGAGTTAACAGCTGGCGATGTTCATCATGTGAGCCTGAAAAAAGCAAGATATCATCAATGTAAATCAATGCATGATGCAAAATGGGTTGGAAGATTTGAACCATGGATTTTTGGAAAATGGATGGGGCAGTTTTGAGACCAAAGGGTAGGACGGTCCATTGAAAATGGGCATTAGGAATGCAAAAGGCGGTTTTGTAACGTTCGGAGGGTTCAATGCCTAGTTGCCAAAAACCAGATTTTAAATCAAATTTTGAAAAGATCTGGGCATTTTTGAGAAAAGTGAACATGCTTTGTCGACGAGGTAATGGGAATTTGTCATCTTGTAAAAACATGTTTAATGGCTGGTAGTCAATGACTAGGCGTTTTTTCCCTCGGACAATTTCAGAATGTTTTTCAATATAAAAGGCTTGGCAAGCCCATTGAGAACTTGTGGGCTCAATTAAACCTTGGGCTAACAATTGTGAACATTCTTGTTGGGCTAGGAGTAAGTCAGAAGGACTCATTCCTGGATGGGTAGCTTTAGTTGGGTTAATGTCTTCATTTAGTTTGAAGGGTAACTTAATGAAGAAAGGGTAACAGGTGTTGAAGGATTTGAAAAGGAAGTAGAAGCCATGAATAAGAAATTCTCTCTGCGCCTGAAGTCTATGGATCAAAAAAGAAAAAGACTTAAATTATACCATTTTGAGCATAAAAGCAAGAGTTTTAGAAAACAAGTTTCAAGGAACGGTATGGCTCTGATACCATAAAGATACGTGGCGTTGTTATACCAGAACTACAACAGTTAAGACTGTACTTTGGACCAGTAGTCCGCAAGCTCGGGTTTTCAGCCGATATACCTCTGTAATAAAAAACCTTTAAAACATTTTTCTCAGGTTATACAACCCAAAACAGACTTCGCTTTAGTCTAAAACAGGGTACCAAACCAGATAAGAAATGATCGAAAGTTTTTTAATGCATAGGATCCTTGCAAAAGGCAAGTGCAGAGCATACTTCCTTAAGTTTTCAAAATGAACAAATTTAATCCTTTATTCTTTTTCTTTCTTAGAACTTCATTTGCAGAGAGAATTTCTCATTCATGGCTTCTACTTCCTCTTCGACTTCTTCCAATCATGTTACTCTTTCTTCTAATCTTTCTTTACCGAAATCCTGCACTTCCCATACCGCCAACAAAATTGAAAATCTTCTAGAATACTCCTACATCCCTGAATCCGCCCAAATTAGTGAATCTTCTTACCCTCTCCTAAGCCCTTACCAGCTATACAAACTCCCTAGTTCTTTTACTCGCAGTATCCGTACTCTCATATCCACCCGACGACCTCACCCTAAAGAATATATCCAGTCTTCTCGCCTGGATCAATGTTCTCTCCAAGCCACCCCTGCTGAGCAATATGTCACTCTTGAGATACCCTTAGAGTTAATTTCTAATTGGAAACGAGAAGGTTACACTCATCTCCATCTTGGAGGCATCAGATTAATCCTTACCCTTCATGGGAGAAAAGGATTACCGGTTACAGCTCGCCTTGCTATGCTTGATACCCAGTTTAAACAATACCAAGATGCTGTCATAGGCACTGTCCTTACAACCCTTCATGCAGGAAGTGTTTTACTCACTTTCTATCCCAATTTCAACCTTTCTCTCCAAGACCCAAATTTGCCCACAACCTTGAAAGTCCAAGTTCAAATTCAAGGTGCAGAACAAATTTCTTCTGCCAAAATTGCAACTTTACACCACCAACTGGTCTACAGGCTTCAAAATCATGCTTTAGATCTACCCACTCCAGAACGCCACTCTGACACCCTCATGGTGTTAGCAGAATCCAAGCAGATCCCGACAATTATCCAGATCCCACGACAAATTTCCCGCCATGAGCTCCTATTCAGACAATAACACCTCTTGAATGGATCTCCAACTATGAACAGTTCCACAATAACACAGCTCCTATTCAGACATCTGAAAGTATGTTTGAAAGACGACAAGATGGAACAGTCAGAATGACTTTTAAACCACCTCCCAGTGCTCCACAAGAGCCTCCTAGGCTCTCCTTTACTTTTTCTTCAATGATCACCGCTGTTCAGACAGCTCAGGAAGATCTGCCCATTACAGGGTTTAATTCTGAAGGTTACCCTGTTTATCCAGCCAAACACAACGGCCATTTCCTATGGGATGCCCCTGGTTCAGGCATGTGTGACCCAAATTGTCCCTGCTGGGATGATTGGGAAGAAGACGATGACTATGCAACCACAAGAAAAAAGAAACCCAAAAAGAAAAAACCTCCTGTCCCATATCACCACTGTGACCCTAAACCACCATCAGATCCTCCACCTTCACCAGCTCCATTACCCATCTACCGAAAAGAACTCAAATGGATTGCCAAACATTGCAAATCTGAGATTCCATCACCCCTCTCACACCCAACACCTATAGTCCAACCACTGGCTTGTATGATGTTTTCCTCTACCTCTTCTGATTACTCTTCTTCCTTTCCTCCTTTGGAACCCCACACAGATTCTCAACGAAATGTTGTGTCCAAACCCTTTGTCCCTTCACCTATTACCTCCACTGGCCACTTGGAGCCCCCTAAACCCTTTGAATCAGTCCTTAACTGGCAAACCCAAAATGCCAGGGCCCAAAATGATACCTTGTTGCATCTCAATTCAAATGTTGAGAACATCAGTTTGCGAACTGAACAGATTGAAACAAAGGTCGACTCCATCACTGCACAGATGCAGCAAGTCCACCAAAATCTTCACTCCCGCATTGGCCAACTCGATTCAAAGTTACGAGCCATGCTTGCCCACAGATATAGTGGTTCAGAATTTGACCAAAAGGAAAGAGAAATCAGGCGCTTAAAAGCTGAACTTGCTCAGATTGAATCTGAAAAACAGAGACCTACCCTTTTTACCACATCTCCTCCTATCCCTTCTATAGGTCCAACTTATCATCCTTTTGCCTCTATGCTTTCTCCTATTAAACAGTATGACCCTTCCAAGTTATTTGGTATGACTCACACTCTTTTCAGAGACAATCCTTTGCCACCACCACCTAAACCTAAACCCAAACCTAGACCGCAGCCTCGACCTGCCCCTCTTCATCCTTCCTCTCTGACCATCCCTGGCCAACCATCTCCTAGTTCTACACCGGCCTCACCGCTAGCTCCACTATCGGTCCCTATCCAATCCAAGGATAAAGAACCCATGAACCAGTTTACTGCTCACACAGTCACCCATTCATCTACTACAGATGGTCAAACTTCTGATTCAAATCTCGCTGTTTCAGATAGCCCTACCGAAACTGATACAGAATCTTCAGCATCCACCAATGACTCTGAAAAGTCCTATGCTGATATTACCAAAATCCTGATGGCTCAACCTGATCCACCTACCCAAGGCCAAACCTCTCATATAGAACCATATGTTGATATTCCCTCTGAAGTTGAAGAAGAAATGCATGAATCTTCTGCCACAAACCACCCTTCTCCAGCCCAAACCAATCCATGTAGCCAAAAATCGTCCAATGGCCCATGGTTCACATTTGATGATCTTCCATCTCATAAATGGCGTGACCGACTCAATGAAATGTCTGCCTGGATTGACCTGCAGATGCTAAGAACAGGAGCAACAACTCAATCAGTCCTTAGAGAATTTGCTACTCGTTTTACGGGTGCTCTAAGAGATTGGTTTGATTCGTTAGGACAATATCGCCAGTTACAGTTTGTTGACCTTCCAGAAGTTTCAAGTGCTCTTGCTGTACTTCATGATCAATTCCTTGGTGACCCTTCTGCAGCCTTTGAAGCTGCCAGACGAGACTATCTCAACATGAAATGCTGTTCCCTCAATGCTAAGGATCTTGACTTCCATTATAAGCGAATGTCCCTGCTGTTCTATAAGCTTAATGGATTCAATGAACCGACATTAAAGCATGTCTTTCTGGCTTCCCTTCCAGATGAACTCCAACCCAACATCCAGAGACAACTTACAGCATCCAATCTTTCCCTAGACAACATCTCTCTTGGCAAAATTTTCTAGCTTGCCAAAACTTGTCTTGACAAACTTTGCGAGCAAAAACAGTTTTTAAAGAGCTGTTAAAAGACAAAGAACCTTTCAGAAGTGCTTGCCAAAAGCCTTATTTGCAGATCAAATGCCACAAGAAAAAGGATTGCGATTGCAGTTCAAAGAAAAAAAGGCATTTTCAGAAATTCAAAACTCCAGAATTTTCCTCCAAGCTTCACAGATCCCGAAAGCCCTACCGGTTCTTCAGAAAGAAATCTTCCTCCTCCAGAGAATTCAAACGAAAGCAATCAAGCAGATGTTTCATCTGTAAGAGAAAAGGCCACTATGCCAAAGATTGTCCCAACAAAAGAGAAAAATCCATCCGGTTAGTTGAGCATCTTCAAGCAACTACAGACTACTCTCCTGCCAAAGATGAACTGGAATTCTATTTCTCTGAACAAGATGAACCCAATGATGAAACAATGTTCGCACTACAGAGTTCCTCTGACTCAGACAGTGACCAGTCCCAAGTAATTTTCCACCAACTGTTACTCTCCCTTGACACTACAGTTCCTATCCCATCCATCAAACTCCAGATCTTGCCCTCAAAATTCCAAAGGCCCATTCCAGCAATTGGTCTTATAGATACTAGTGCCCAACGCAGCATGTTAAACCCCCATATTCTTCCATCCAAATATTGGACCCAGTCTGAAGAACATTTCAAAGCTGTCAATGGCAAACTCTTCACCACCTCTTTGATTACCAAAAAACCCATTAGTATCCAAATCTTCCCAAATTGTGTCATTTGGACCAAGGTTATTGGTTCAACTCTTCCGAATGAGGATATCTTGTTAGGATTTGACATCCTTCACCAAATCAAACACCTCCAAATTATTCCCACTGGAATCCGTGTCAAGTCCATGTTCAAACCATTCACAGACATTCTGAAGCTCTACAATTTGTCTGAAACTCCCCAATCTTACCAGGATATTTCAACCAAACTTTTGAGTTTCTGTCCAGAGTCCCATTCTGAGTTCACCCATCCAAATCCTTTGTGGAAAAATAAGTCTTTATTCATTAAGTTACCCTTCAAACTGAATGATGACATCAACCCGACCAAAGCTACCCATCCAGGAATGAGTCATTCTGACTTACTCCTAGCCCAACAAGAATGTTCACAATTGTTAGCCCAAGGTTTAATTGAGCCCACAAGTTCTCAATGGGCTTGCCAAGCCTTTTATGTTGAAAAACATTCTGAAATTGTTCGAGGGAAAAAACGCCTAATCATTGACTACCAGCCATTAAACATGTTTTTACAAGATGACAAATTCCCATTACCTCGTTAACAAAGCATGTTCACTTTTCTCAAAAATGCCCAGATCTTTTCAAAATTTGATTTAAAATCTGGTTTTTGGCAACTAGGCATTGAACCCTCCGAACGTTACAAAACCGCTTTTTGTATTCCCAATGCCCATTTTCAATGGACCGTCCTACCCTTTGGTCTCAAAACCGCCCCATCCATTTTCCAAAAATCCATGGTTCAAATCTTCCAACCCATTTTGCATCATGCATTGATTTATATTGATGATATCTTGCTTTTTTCAGGCTCACATGATGAACATCGCCAGCTGTTAACTCAATTCTATGATATTCTCCAAAGTCATGGAATCATGTTATCGGCCAAGAAAAGAACCATTGCTACAAACAACATTGAATTCCTTGGTATGGTCATCAAAGATGGACACTATCAGCCAGGAAAGCACATTGCCCAAGAATTACTTCACTTTCCAGATCAGCAACTTTCCAAAAGGCAAATTCAACAGTTTCTCGGCAATATCAATTACATCCGTGATTTCATCCCACACGTGGATCATTACACTCATCATCTTTCGGCTTTATTGAAAAAGAAGCCCCCAGAGTGGAATGCTGACCACACAATTGCTGTCACAACCCTAAAGCAGATCGCGCAAAATCCGCCTCCTTTAAAGTTGATTACTGATGGACAACGCATCCTCCAAACAGATGCAAGTGATGAATCATGGGGTGCCATCCTCCTCGAAGAACTCAATGACAAGGAACATTTTATCGCTTACGCTAGTGGACATTTTTCTGACACACAGAAGCACTACCATAGCGTGTTCAAAGAAATCTTAGCGGTAAAGAATGGCATCAAAAAGTTTGAGTATCATTTGATTGGACACCATTTTCTCATCCGAATGGACAGCTCAGCCTTCCCCAATATATTTCATTTCAATTGTAAAACTGTTCCCGAAAAAATGTTACTCTGGTTAAAAGATTGGTTTTCTAAATATGACTTTTCAGTCAAGCATATAAAGGGATCCCAAAACCTCATCCCTGATATGCTCTCCAGACTCTCCAAACCAGAAAACCCTCTCACCTTGTTCTCCACTACCTACCATTTTCCAATTATCTCCATGGCTACCTCACTACCCCCAGAAGCTCTCACCAAGAAAACTTTTCCCTTCAACAAAAACTTCTCTTCTGTTTTTGTCATCCAAGAATTTGCTAGAAAAGCTCTCTTTCGCTTTTTCATGAAAGCCTACCTTGTCACAGATCCTTTTCCTTTTTCCACTTTCCACCCAGAAAATCTGTTCCTTACAGGTTTAACCCTTGATCCGACCAGAGACACCAATCTCTTTTAGACTCAAGATCAGGTATATGAATGGTTCACTGCCCTACATATAGCTGTGATTGAAAATGACATACAAGATGTCCTGCATAATTACCTTTGTCAATTAAACCACCAACCTCCGCCACATAAAGATATCTCCCACACCTCCTTAGGTCCACAACATGACATCCTCATGATCCCCACTCCATCTGCCATATCTAAACCTAAGTCCACTGGTATCATCATTAAAGAATAACGCCCAAATTACACTGACTTCCTTTACCAGGACTCACAAGACCCATGGGAAGACTTCCTTCCTCTAAGCCAACACCTTCACCAGTTTCCCCAACCAACAATGGATGAACCTGGCCCCTCTGAACCAGGATCCTCATCACAACCCTCCAAAGCTGACAAAGCCACTCAGATGCCAAGCCCCAAGTCTCAGCCATCACCTTCCAAACCCGGATACCGAAGAGATTGTCCTTATCCACCTTGCCGTGGTCCCAACTGTAAGCATCCAAAGCTCTCCAAGACCTTTTTCCCAAAAAGCAACCCTGACAACCCATATGAGACAGAAAGCTCCTTTGAAGACGACTACATGAATCTCCAATCTCCATAAAGTAGTTTGTCTTGTTGTAATAATTATCTTTTGCTTTATGCTTTTGTCTTGTATAATTATTAAAGTTTGCTTTAAGCTTTTGCTTTTACTTTTGTCAAAGTCATGCTTTAATTATTAAAGCACTTTGTCTTTTTGTAATAATTAAAGTTGTGTCATGATGTATCTTTTGCTTTTGCTTTTGTAAAAGATAGGGGTCCTGTCCTATCTTCCGAGAATTCTCCTATATAAAGAGTTCTCCCCTCCTTTGTAAGATATAGAAGTTTGAAAGAAATAAACTCTCGTGTGTTTTCTTCCATGAATTTCTAAACTCTCCCTTCTCTCTCTGCAAATGAAATTCTAAGAAAGAAAAAGAATAAAGGATTAAATTTGTTCATTTTGAAAACTTAAGGAAGTATGCTCTGCACTTGCCTTTTGCAAGGATCCTGTGCATCAGAAAACTTTTGACCATTTCTTATCTGGTTTGGTACCCTGTTTTAGACTAAAGAAAAGTCTGTTTTGGGTTATATAACCTAGAAGAAACTGTTTTAAGTTTTGATATATCCAAAGGTATATCGGCGGGAATCCATCGACGTAAGTTCCAGAGGTGATCCCGAATGGGCACTAGTCTGGTCCGCACTGAGGGTAACAAGCCACGTATCTTTATGGTATCAGAGTCATACCGTTCCTTGAAACCTGTTTTCTAAAACTCTTGCTTTTATGCTCAAAATGGTATAATTTAAGTCTTTTTCTTTTTTGATCCATAGACTTCAGGCGCAGAGAGAATTTCTTATTCATGGCTTCTACTTCCTCTTCAAATCCTTCAACACCTGTTACTCTTTCTTCTACTCTTTCTTTGCCCAAATCATGCACTTCCCATACCGCCAAGCAAAATGGCCATTTCTTATGGGATGCCCCCGGCTCAGGCATGTGTGACCCAACTTGTCCCTGCTGGGATGATTGGGATGACGACGATGACTATGCAACCACAAGAAAAAAGAAACCCAAAAAGAAAAAACCTCCTATCCCATGTCATCACTGTGACCCTAAACCACCATCAGATCCCCCACCTCCACCGGCTCCATTACCTATCTACCGAAAAGAACTCAAATGGATTGCCAAACATTGCAAATCTGAGATTCCATCACTCCTCTCACACCCAACACCTATCGTCCAACCACTGGCTTGTATGATGTTTTCCTCTACCCCTTCCGATTACTCTTCTTCCTTTCCTCCTTTGGAACCCCACACAGATTCTCAACGAAATGTTGTGTCCAAACCCTTTGTCCCTTCATCTATTACCTCCACTGGCCAACTGGAGCCCCCTAAACCTTTTGAATCCGTCCTCAACTGGCAAACTCAAAATGCCAGGGCACAAAATGATACCTTGTTGCATCTCAATTCAAAAGTTGAGAACATCAGTTTGCGAACTGAACAGATTGAGACAAAAGTTAATTCCATCACTGCACAGATGCAGCAGATCCACCAAAATCTTAACTCCCGAATTGGCTAACTCGATTCAGAGTTACGAGCCATGCTTGCCCACAGATACAATGGTCCAGAATTTGACCAAAAGGAAAGAGATATCAGGCGCTTAAAAGCTGAACTTGCTCAGATTGAATCTGAAAAATAGAGACCTACCATTTTTACCACATCTCCTCTTATCCATTCTATAGGTCCAACTTATCATCCTTTTGCCTCTATGCTTTCTCCTATTAAATAGTATGACCCTTCCAAGTTATTTGGTATGACTCACACTCTTTTCAGAGACAATCCTTTGCCACCACCACCTAAACCTAAACCCAAACCTAAACTGCAGCCTCGACCTGCCCCTCTTCATCCTTCCTCATTGACCATCCCTGGCCAACCATCTCCTAGTTCTACACCGGCATCACCACTAGCTCCATTATCAGTCCCTACCCAATCCAAGGATAAAGAACCCATGAACCAATTTACTGCTCACACAGTCACCCATTCATCTACTATAGATGATCCAACTTCTGATTCAATTCTAGCTGTTTCAGATAGCCCTACGAAAACTGATATAGAATCTTCAGCATCCACCAGTGACTCTGAAAGGTCCTATGCTAATATTACCAAAATCCTGATGGCTCAACCTGATCCAACTACCCAAGGCCAAACCTCTCATACAGAACCATATGTTGATATTCCCTCCAAAGTTGAAGAAGAAATGCATGAATCTTCTGCCAGAAACCACCCTCCTCCAGCCCAGACCAATCCATCTAGCCAAAAATCGTCAAATGGCCCATGGTTCACATTTGATGATCTTCCATCTCATAAATGGCGTGACCGGCTCAATGAAATGTCTGCCTGGATTGACCTCCAGATGCTAAGACCCGGAGCAACAACCCAATCAGTCCTTAGAGAATTTGCTACTCATTTCACGGGTGCTTTAAGAGATTGGTTTGATTCGTTAGGACAATATCGCCAATTACAGTTTGTTGACCTTCCAGAAGTTTCAAGTGCTCTTGCTGTACTTCATGATCAATTCCTTGGCGACCCTTCTGCGGTCTTTGAAGCTGCCAGACGAGACTATCTCAACATGAAATGCTGCTCCCTCAATGCTAAGGATCTTGACTTCCACTATAAGCGAATGTCCCTGCTGTTCTATAAGCTTAATGGATTCAATGAACCGACATTAAAGCATGTCTTTCTGGCTTCCCTTCCAGATGAACTCCAACCCGACATCCAGAGACAACTCACAGCATCCAATCTTTCCTTAGACAACATCTCTCTGGGCAAAATCTTCCAGCTTGCCAAAACTTGTCTTGACAAACTTTGCGAGCAAAAATAGTTTTTTAAAGAGCTGTTAAAAGACAAAGAACCTTTTAGAAGTGCTTGCAAAAAGCCTTATTTGCAGCTCAAATGCCACAAGAAAAAGGATTGCGATTGCAATTCAAAGAAGAAACAGCATTTTCAGAAATTCAAAACTCCAGAATTTTCATCCAAACCTCGCAGATCCCGAAAGCCCTACCGGTTCTTCAGAAAGAAATCTTCCTCCTCCAGAGAATTCAAATGAAAGCAATCAAGCAGATGTTTCATCTGCAAAAGAAAAGGCCACTATGCCAAAGATTGTCCCAACAAAAGAGAAAAATCCATCCGGTTAGTTGAGCATCTTCAAGCAACTACAGACTACTCTCCTGTCAAAGATGAACTGGAATTCTATTTCTCTGAACAAGATGAACCCAATGATGAAACAATGTTCGCACTACAGAACTCCTCTGACTTAGACAGTGACCAGCCCCAAAAGAGCTCTCAAAGGGTGAGGACTGCCCAACACTTATAAGCTAGCACACAGCCAGGATCCCAACCGATGTGGGATGAGGTGCTTATCTTTCACACACTCATATTCCCCCCGGTGAACACCTGGGCTCTGATACCACTTTGGGCCGAAGCCTAACTCAGCCCCAAAAGAGCTCTCAAAGGGTGAGGACTCATGGGGGAACAAATGCTTTGCCCAACACATAGTAGGAATTTTCATCAACATTCATGGCCATCAGTTGTTATAGTGCATATAAAAATTAAAGTCAGCAGCATTGGAACTCCTTCACACTCTCTAGAACACTTTCTTCAGAAGCAGCTTATGAAACTTCTACTTGAAGTTTGCATAGATGTATTTGTAACAGTACCTCATCAATGAAAAAAGGAGCCCCCAATCTAAGGCATTAAAGATACCTTTTATCACCATTATAGCTCACTTAATCATATAGTTTCTCTATAAAATATCACCAAGACTCATTATTTTCAGACCTAACCACACACATAGCCAGGGAATGAATCCCATAATTTACATCAACGCTCACAGTTGCTGGGAATACATCTTTATATAGTCCTTTTAAGTGACAGCCATCAACCTCAATGAATGGACTGCACCCTTCAAAAAATCCCTTTTTACTACTATCAATACAATAGAAAAAACATCTTGAATATAAGAAACTGAGACCATCAAGCCAATCCCTTTTAAGAGAGACAGTAGAACTAGGATGGGAATTTAATAAGGCAGGCTATACCTAAATAATTTATTGTAACTATTCTTGTGGTTTTGATTAAGTGACACAAGTACTTTCCTTTTGGCCCTATAGAGTCTCTGATTGTGAATTCAATTCCTTACTTCTGCATCAAAGTAATAGCAATAACAAAAATCTTGATGGTAGGATTAACTTTGAACAAATGCAGATATGTGGCTGGTTTGAACATTAAAGAAGAACCTGTAAAGGAATTTCTTTGCAAAATCCTGCAGCTGGTAAGTTAAACTGGCAAACCAAAAACGCCAGTGCTCAGAATCAAACTCTTCAGCAACTCGGTAAGAAGGACAGATGTGCTATGGGCAATGATCTTAATCTTAAATGACCTCATGTTCCAAAAAGGCTTGTGTGGATTCTCACACATGTCACTATTGTTTTCTCATTTTTTTTCAACCTTTTTAGTCTTAATCTATTCCTAATTACAAACACCTTCAAAACCTTTCTAAACTTCCATACTAATAAATAAATATTCAGGCCTCAACACTATCTCATGACCAATAGAATTGAACTCAAAGCCATTTGCATTTTCTTTATATCTAATGCATGTTTTTTTCTTCCACAACATCATCATTTGACTCATCTTCACTATCATCCCCAGATTCATAGTCATCAACATCATGAGCACTCTTACCTCTATCTCCAAAGGTATTATTTAGATCAGAGAAATTTGGATAAGAACCATCTAGATTATAGCCATCTAGATCAGAACTATATGGATTAACCTTATACTTATCTTCAAATTCATCAAATTCACCTGCAAATGCTTAGAACTATTATACAACTCTTCGTTTCTATTTCCACATTTTTATTCAAATGTTGTGAGCACTTTGTTTACTACTCTACTTGGATCTTTATCATCAAGAGAAGAAGTGCTTGGAACCTCTAGAAAATCAATCCAATAAGCTTCTTATGTCTTAATCTAAATGAAGTGGGAACTGGTCTTCAGGTATGAGAGATTGATCAACAACAGCATAATTGTTGCATAGCTGGACCATTAAGGAGAAATGATACAAAGTTTTTATTAACCGTCACTACAAATTTAGCCCAACTGTACCACTTTAGTCTGAGCTGTTCAAATGTCTCTAGCAAGTCTTTGTCAATCAATATTGTTTACTGCTTAGTCTGCCATGGAAACATCACTTTATAGGATAACCACAACAAGTATCCTTAATATCAATCCACATTTTGTGCAAGCTATATTGCTCTCGAATAGCTAGACCAACCACAAAGGTTTCACCATCTATCAGTGCCTTAATATCAAAGTATGCTAAGCTGCATAAATAATGAAAAAAATGATTAGCCTTAATAAATGCCATCTACTACATCAACAATATTAAATGTAATATAAAAAAATATTACACAAAAAGCATGACCTCTGACATTGCAAATTTAAGCAACAGGTGACAGAAAAAAAAGGACACTGACATATGTGGGAAAAAATGTACAAATGAGCTTCCAAATTCTCAATGCAATAAATGATATGAACATTCTTAAGTGAATGAAGTACAAACAACTAAAAAAAATGAAGAATGAAGAATATTCATTCATTTATTAAGAGCTTATATGATGAGAAACCCACAACCAGATTGATAAGAACCCAAAAAAGCCAATAAAATCAGGATTCGGATAAAGGATCCAAACCCTTGAGAAGCTAACTCTAAAGAACCCGAATTGCTTAATAAGACGTCACAAAAATTAGCAATTCATTTGATAAGTCAAAATTTCTTTCAAGAACAAGTTAAGAAAATCTTCTAATGATATCAAAACTCAAGATTGTCAAAAATCTATTCAAAGAACATAAAAGAGTGTTGCTTATGTATGTCTTATGTCCATACTATATATATATATATATATGTCTTACGGTTTGGGTTTTTATTTTAGGGTTTTTTGGGTTTTTAAGTTAAATTAGGGTTAGCCACTTTATATATTTGCTTTGATTACTGCTAGCACTTCTTTTCTTCTAAGTAATCCCTGAAGGTACTTGTAATCTGTTTCGATTACAAAAGGAGTGAGAGAAAGGAAGAATTGGAGGGCTGTAGGAAAATTGTTCTTCAAACCATATTGGTGGCAACTTTCTGCTAGATTCCGGGGGCGGTGACTTCACTAAGGCTGGTAATTGGTTCCATTCTAGAGGTTTCTTTGAAGACTTGATGCACCATGTTCGAGAGAATGCCATGACTGGTCTCGAGAGAAAATCATATTCCTTTATGATAAGGTGTAATGATGTAAATAGTTAAAGGAGATTCCCTTAGTGCCTATAAAAGGGTCTCCCTAGTAGTATGTTGGATCATCGAGAGCACGAGCTAAGAAGACCAAGGAAGTAATGCAAGGATTTGTTCAATCTGCTTGGATGAATTCAATTCAAATTCAATTTGCAAGAGATCAATGTTCAAAATGGTCTTGAAAGAGGAAGAACCAACCTTGGTATCTTGATTCAAGCTAACGTGGTGGTGAGCGTTAGAGAGGACGATTTTTGAAGCAGAAGAAGGGTTGGAAAAGCAATTCTAAATATATATATACACTTTGTCTAGGGAAAAATACTTTGTCTCACTCCCGTATAAAAAAGAAATAAAAAATGGTGTACTCTGGGAAGATGAGCTCGAGATGAGAGAACTCTAGAATAAGCAACGGATCTTTAATGCTCTGAGAACTCTGGATCACATCGTTCCCCCTCTCCTTAAAAGAATTCATCCTCAAATCAAAACATGCATCAAAGAGAAAAATGTCATAAACATTAAATATAGCAGACACATTATACTCACTTAGAAGATCCACTTTATAAATGTTGTTATTGATACACTCAAGAATCTAAAGTGGGCCATCACCTTGAAGGTGCAACTTAGGTTTCCCCTGGGTAGAAACCTTTCCTTCAGGATATGAACCAAAACCTAATCTCCGAGTTCAAAAATCAAACGTTTCCTACCTCTATTAAGTTGAGTCGCGTACTGCACTTTCTCCATGAATAGACTTTACCAACTCCGCTTTCTTTTGACAATCCAAGCTAGCTCTCACATCAACGGGCAAAGGAATTAAATCCATTGGAGTCAATGAATTAAAACCTTAAACAATCTCAAATGGAGAATAAGAAGTAGAAGAATGAATGCTCTTATTATATGCAAACTCTATAAATGACAAACAGTTTTCCTAAGACTTTAAATTTTTACTGATGAGAGTTCGCAAAAGCTGCGATAAAGTTCTATTGACCACTTCAGTTTGGCCATCATTCTAAGGGTAACGAGTAGTAGAAAATAGAAGTTTAATACCTAACTTACCCTATAATACCTTCTAAAAGTGACTAAGGAATTTAGCGTCTCTATCTGAAACAATACTCCTAGGAACACCATGGAGTCGCACTGCCTCCTTGAAGAACAAATCAGCTATACGACTGATTTCTTGTCTTGAAGACAATGTCTTGAAGGAAAGAAGTAGAGTTTAGTAGCCATCACCTGGACACTACAACATAAAATATCTACCATCATTAGTTGACCAATCCAACGTAAGAGTCTTGGGATTTTGTTCTGGTCTGTAATCTTCTAAAATAGGAGCACAAATAAAGCTTGTGGCTCAATTATTCAAAAGCAAACAGTAAATCAAAAGGATATGTACTGGTAGTTGTGATTGTGGCTCACATCTTCCTCTAGTTTTACGTCCAGAAACGACTTAAACGCCCTCTTATGGGTCGAGGATATGCTTCCTATCTAGTTTTCTTATAAACTGGCAAATAGGGTCATTTATATTCAGATTCCCGAGACTGTATCGTGCACGTTCTTTTGGGAATAATGCCTATAACTAGGAAATTGCATGCTGTATGTATCCATTGGGAAGCGTTTCAAGAAACAAAGGGATATCATCCAATGACTCCTTATTCAAGTCATCCCTAATGAATTTAATCTTCTCGTCTCTGTTATCGGACATCATTCCCAAAGTGCATGGTTTTTTAAAGCATTGCATTCTTGCACATTTATGACAAGAAACTAGAAGCCGTGCAGCTCTTCATTTTCTTGCATAATTTCTTTTCCTGTAACCTGGCATGTAGGCAACGAATTTAGGACGTAATTCCCCTGCTAACAGTACTTTGGTTTCAATTAACCAACAGATGTCAACAGAGATGTTATGTCTCATAAGTAAGCGCATATGATAGAACTGAGCTTTGTAGATTATGAGGAGTGCATTTTGAGGACGAGTGGGAAATCACTTGTGAAGCTTCGCAAGAGCTGTGTTCCTATCCATACCTTGTTTGGAGAATATCAACTATTGTAGGAAATTGAAGGAATTGACTTCAATAGTCACGAAGTACCGTTATCCGCCACTTAATCGGGGTGACAAATGATAACACACCAAAGAAAAGAATAAATCTAGTAAAAACACAACACACATGAAAGCAAACAAAAATAAAATCATACAATGCAAAAAGCGGGATATTAACTCATGATATATAGCACAAGTGATGAGCGAAAATACAACTGATAAACAAATACACTTCAGCAAGAAACAAATAAATTACTAAAGAAAAAAATAACAAAAGGTTAAGTCACCAAAAAGAAATGGAAAAAAGTTTCAGATTTGGTGGGTCACTTAAATCTGTTGCGGTGTTCTCTCCATGTGGTTGGTACTTGCACTATTCTTTCGATTCTTAAGTTTAATGGTTCCATGTGAAAAAAAAGTGTGCACAATAAATGGACCAGACCATTGATAACGTAACTTACCTGGGGAGACGTGCAAACAAGAATTGAATAAAAGCACTTTCGAACTTATGCTGAAAGATTTCTCATAATTTGCTTGTCTTGAAAGACTCTCATCTGCTTCTTGTAGTTCTTAGCATTTTTATCGTTGCGAATCTCCTTAGGTTCTTCCAGTTATAATCTCTTTTTTAAACCACAGGTGGGGCAAATGACGTTTGTATTCTTTTGTTTGACGTTAGGGGAGGATGATATGACTTTTGACAATGTGTTTTCTTCTCTTAGGAATGTATACTTCAAAAAGCTAGGTGACGGTTTGAGCTTAATCTTTGTTGGTGATTCTGATGACAGGATGAGATTTTCTCCTGATGGTGACAATTGCTTTTTCTTTAGATTTCATGAATCGAGAAAGGCATTTATCTCGTCAAAAACCAATCCAAAATGTTTTAACCATTCTTGTAACAAGTCATCACTAAAGTTAGAAGGTAAAGTATGATCAATTGAATCTTTAATTACATCCACATTAGCGACTCCATCTTCTCCATCATGAGGTTGTTTGGAAATGTTAAAGATATTAAACTCCATAGTCATATTGCCAAAGGACAACAACATATTTCGGGACCTGCATTGAATGTGAGCATCGGCAGTTGTCAAGAAAGGTCAACCTAAGATAATGGGGATGTGCTTCTTTGAATCCTGCACTGATTGAGTGTCAATCACAATGAAATCAACAGGAAAATAAAACTTGTCTACCTGAATAAGTATATCATCAACAATACTGCGAGGTATTTTCATGGATCGATCTTCAAGTTGCAACACAACTGGAGTTGCGTGCAATATTCCCAGTCCAAGTTTCACAAACACTAAATAAGGAAGAATATTTACATTGGCTCCTATGCTAACAAGGCATTGTCAAATGTGTGGTTCCCTATGCTACATAAGATGGTAGGGCAGCCAGGGCCTTTATATTTCGGAGGAAGTTTGTGTTGGATTATGGAACTAATGTTTTCTATTAAAAATGTCTTTTTCTAGATGAATGTTTCTCTTTTTAGTGCAAAGGTTTTGAAGAAACTTGGCATAAGAGGGCACTTGTTTAATAGCATTAAGCAAAGGGATGTTAATACTACCTATTTGAAAATCTCCATAATCTCACATGTGGTACTTCCTTTCTTTTCTTTAGCTAACCTCTCGGGAAAAGGAGCTTTGGGAATGTATTTTCGCGGGCTACAATCTTCTTTATCCTTTGTTGATGGGTCCTCAGATTCTTGAGTTGTGTTTGTCACTAGCATCTCCACTTTGTTGTCCACTTCTTTGCCTTTTTGCAAGGTCATGACGGCTCTGACCTCTTCATGATGTTGGGATAAACTTGTACTCACTTCATGCACCCCTTTAGGATTAGGCATTGGTTGACTTGGACATTTTCCTTTTTCAATAGTCATTGCCAAGGTTTGAACTGAAGAGGTAAGTTGGCCCTCCATCATCTCAAGGTTTGAGATTGATTGGGCTTGTGAATTGAAGCCAACCCTCATCTCATTCCGTAACTTGTCAATGGTGAGATGGGTCGAATGTTTCAAATTTTAGAGTGCCTCTTCCCATGGTTTTTATTATGAGTAACTCTGAGTCTAATGGTATGGTATGAATGGTGGTTGAGAGACTTGAAGAACTTGAAGAACTGGTTACATTGGTGGAGCTGAAGCTGTTGTTCTATTTTATTGGAATCCTTGAGAACATGAAAAGTTGTGATGGTCTCTCTATCCAAGATTATAGGTATTGGAGTAAAAGTTGTAATTTGACTGCTTTCCTATTAAATTTATAACATTGGCTTGATCTGGGTAGGAATCATGGTCAAATTGGTCGTATGCTTTTTTGTACGTTTGAAACAAGTTTCGAGGTAATTATCTTTCTCTAATACATGTTCTTTAATGTTATGTGTTTGATAGTGAGTGCATTGTTTTCTTTATCATTAGTGACTAATTAGGCATTATGAGGAAAGAGTGCTGTGACTTTATTACTACTTTTCCTTTATTTTTTATTCAATTTCTTCATGAGAGTTTTCACAAAATTAAACTAGACATCCTAAGGTTTTCAATGTTATATTTTTTTGCAAAGAGATTTCAAGTAATCAATTTGTTATGAATTTTCGAAGTTGGAATAGTGGTGCTGGAAAATTCTGATTTTCAGCAGCATGTCTAATTTCACGATTTTTCTGTCTATCCAAATGATGTCTGAAAATTATGTTGAATTTTCTGTTTAATAGTCATTATGTCTACTTACTGCATGTTTTATGAACTTCTATAATATTATTCTTGAGGATGAATGTTCCATTGACTTTGATGTGTGTATGTTTGATACCAATAGGAAAATGCCTCCTAAAAGTAGAAATAATGCCAACCGATGCCAACTCTAGTTTGAGGGTGGAGCAGCCTCTAGTATAGCTAATGTCCCACGAGAGGATGGTGTGGGAACGAGCAATCCTTATATAATATTTTGACATAATGTCGATACGCTAAGATATTTGTGGCACATTAGGTACTTGATCTCATATTTATCCACATTAGTGGTTGGTAAAGAATTAAATGACATAATAATTAACTGGCAAATGAAGTACAAAATACAAATATGAGAGAGTGTTATGACCATAATTTGAAACCCGAGAGTGGATCCCGTAACCTTAGCAATTTTTAGATTGGTTCTTATTAATTTCTTTTTCTGTAATTAATTTTCTAATTAATTGTTGTAGTTAAGACTGTACTTTGGACCAGTAGTCTGCAAACTCGGGTTTCCAGCCGATATACCTCTGTAATAAAAAACCTTTAAAACATTTTCCTCAGGTTATACAACCCAAAACAGACTTTTCTTTAGTCTAATAATTGATTACTAGACTTTTAAATTCTTTGTGCCTCGACCTTGGACTCACCAGGTTATATTATAACTATACACTCTTATACTTGAGAGTAATAACGCTTTTAGTCGTCTTTTCAGTGAGAGTACACTAATACTTTTCACTCTATACTGTAAGTACTGACAATCCTTCTTACTATGGAAGCCATCTCTTATTTTTTTGGTGCCAAATACAGGAGAAATGAAAACACCATTAGACAATTATATAATGAGAAAATATTACCTAAGTGGTGAAAATACTAAAATATCTTTTAAATGAAATATTTTTATAGTGGCTAAATCACTTTATAAGATAAACATTTTAAAATAAGAAATTAAAACACACCAATATTACCATTTATAAAACACCAATAATAATATCAGCTCTTCTCAGCTCCATTTAAAGGGCAATATCACTTCATTTTTTGCACTTCACTTCACCACTACCTTATACTTATTATAGATTCAGCAAGTTCACAACAAACAATATGATCAAGTAGCCAAGGTTGCAGAGGATGAAGGAATGAGATTAATGGCAACCTCATTCGATTTGCAAATAAGATATGCAGGTGCGTTTTGGAATTAGATGACAACCTAAATAAGTTATACTATTACTGTATGGATAGCAAACATGGGTGTGGCTATTTCAGGTTCTGGATGCTATTCCCAAATGATTTTCAACAAAGGTGAAATATTTGATGTCATGGGAACATGTCGTGAAAATTATAAGCTACGGTTGACTATGGAAAAAGATTTGAAGGATTTGAATCAATAATGTGAAAAACACATCAAAATGAGTGAAATGCAGTGGTATGAAAGCAAAGTTGTTCTTAAACATCTTCTTTTTCATCTATGCCATTATAGTTTTATTACATAACAAATGCATGTACTAGTACCAAAAGTACCTAAGGAACATGTACTGACATGAATGTGAACCTAATGGCCTTTTTGTAACTTTTTGTGTATGGTTGCAAAGAACTTCAGCTTATAGGCTTTTGTTTATGACTCTTTAAAGCACAGAAGCATTTGTAAATTACAATCACATACTTTTTAAACCTAAGACACTTCAAAATAAGTTGTATCACTAGCTCACTATCCAAACTAAGCCTCCATTCTATGTATCATCTCAACTTCATATCAATATCACTAGAGTATTGACATAACAAGTAATAACAATAGAATCACAAGCAAGCACGATTAGAGACATTAGAAAATGAGCTTTAATTGGTTGTCACTATTGAGTCTAGTTCATTCAACTCTAAACTAATTCAATCCACTCAACATAATCAGAACATGAACAACAGGCAACCACAATAAATTTAAATCAAAGCATAGTATATAAGATGAATCATATAGCATAGCCATATGGATAATTGGCATTCCAATAGAATTTAAGTTTGAACATTCATTTCTTGGCTATAACACATCCAACACTTATAGTTGACAGAAGCACAACATATAAATATATAAAATAAGGTAACTACCTATCATAATAGTTTTCTCTAATTAAGCCAAAAAAAGGCATAAATGACCTATTTTTTTGCATCAGTATGCAAAGTCTCTACCTTTCAACAAAATATAGTTTAAAAGAACTCAAACTTATATGTTAGGCAAGCAAGAGATTATATAGAATCTATTGATGCTCTGGATACTTCAAAGTTTTTGCATCATCTAATCCATATAAAAAAAATAGAGTATAAGATCATATTATATGCTCTGTCTTCTCATATATTTTCACTCCATGTTCTTGAATCTGCTAGATGCTTTAAGTTTAGTTGTCAGTTAGAGGTTAGCTTTAAAGCAATATATTGAGTGTTCTATTATCCATGTCTCTCTAAACTCCTCTTTCTTAAGTTCTATGGAGCTCTGAAATAGATAAGAAAAAGAATAAGGAAAATTTTAAAAACGAATTTGTTCAAAACCAAGTTAGTATGCTCTACACTTGCCTTTGTATGAAGGATCCTGTGTATCAGAACACTTGAGACGGTCTTTAGCTGTTTTCTTATCTGGTTTGGTACCCGTTTTAAGCTAAGGAAAGTTGTTTTAGGGTTGTATAACCTAGCAAAGAAAACTGGTTTTAAGAGTCTCAAGAACTCGGAGTGGTATCAGAGCCTGTTTTTTTTTTTCAAAACGCAAAATGATTTTGGTATAATTCCTTTTGAAAAATTCCTTATTCTGATTTAAGTTTGCTTCATCTCCAGAGAACTTAAGAGCTTTATAATCATGGCATCTTCTTCACAAAATCCAGTTCAATTATCTTCATCTATGTGCCTTCCAAAAACTGTTACTAAGCAGTTGAGTATTGTTGAGTATTCCTATTTCCCAGATTCTGCCCAAGTAAATGAGTCTTCTCTTCCTCTTGTTAATCCTTACCAGTTGTATCAACGTCCTTCTCGTTTCACTCGTTCCATCCGTTCTCTTATTAGTCCTTCCCGTTCTACTCCTAAAGAGTATATCCAGTCTTCGTCTCTTGATCAATGTTCCCTCCAATCTACTTCTGCTGAGCAGTATGTCACTTTAGAAATTTCCCCTGAGCTTATTTCCCACTGGAAACAGCAATGATACACTCACTTTCATCTCAGTGGTGTCCGCCTTATTCTCACCCTCCATGGACGAAAAGGTCTTCCTGTCACAGCCCGTATTGCACTCCTTGACACCCGATTCAAACAATATGAGCAGGCTACCATTGGTACTGTCCTCACTACCCTGCATGCTGGCAATGTTGTTCTCACTGTCTATCCCAACTTTAATCTTTCCCTTGATGACCCCAATCTTTCCACTTTCTTAAAAATCCAAGTTCAGATTCAAGGAGCTGAACAAGTCTCCAGTGCAAAGATTGCTACCATCCATCATCAGTTGGTTTACAGACTTCAGAACCACTCTCTTATCCTTCCCACACCTCCAGATCTCAGCTCAGACACACTCATGATCCTTGCTGAATCTCCAGACATCCCTACCATTATCCAGATCCCACGACAGATCCCTCGTGCTGATCTTCTCAAGATCATGCCTCTCGAGTGGATAACCAACTATGAGCATTTCCATCAAAACACCACTCCTGTTCAAACCTCTGAACCCATGTATGAGAAACGACCTGATGGTTCTGTTTGCCTTCAGTTCAAACCTCCTCCTTCTGCCCCTGCAGAACCTCCCCGATTATCCTTTACTTGCTCAATAGTCCAACCTGTTGACATCATTCCAGAAGTCCTTCCTTCTGGAAAAACATTACCCATTATGTCCTTCACCTCCCAAGGTACTCCTGTTTACCTAGACAAAATTGATGGCCATTTCTTATGGGATGTTCCCGGCTCTGGCCGATGTGATCCCGGCTGTCCATGTAATGATGATGAGGATGATTATTCCTCTAGATCGAAAAAGAAGAACATTATCTATCCTGCCTACAAATTATACCTGCCTGAAGATGATGATGATGAACTCGATTATCCACCTCCTTTGCCACTTTACAACAAAGGACTTCAGTGGATCTAGAAACATCAGCCCAGATCATGCAAACCAGTCCGTTCTTCGGCTGGTCTTCTGCCTACACCTCCTATGGTGCCCTGCATGATGTTCTCATCTGCCTCTGCCTCCGCCTTAGATTATAGTTCTGAGTACCCGCCTCTTGAGAAACGCTCAAACCAAAAGCACCAGGTCTGGAGCAAACCATTTGTCAACTCTCCTATTTCCTCCAGTGGACATCTTGAAGAACCCAAGCCTTTTGAAGCAGTCCTTAACTGGCAAACTCAGAATGCCAGAGTCCAGAATGCTTCTCTTACCTCCTTACACTCTAAAGTTGATCAGATCGCTCACAGATCCTCTGTTGTTGAAACAAGGGTTACTTCCCTCTCAGACCAGTTGACCAATTTGTATAATAGTCTTCATGCTAAGGTTGCACAGCTTGACCGTGACCTTCGAGCCATGATTGCCCGCGGTGATAATTCTTATGAGTTCACTCGAAAAGAGCAAGAAATCAGACAGCTTCAAGCTGAAATTGCCAGAATTGATGCTGACAACCAACGGCGTCAAGCAGTTCACACTACTCCCTCATCCTATTTTCCCACAGAACCATATCACCCTCTCGGGTCCTTTTTCCCTACTACTCCAAGGGATTATACTCCTGAGAGAGTCTTTCCCATGACCTACCACTTGAACCCTCAACCTGCAAAACCTAAACCTCGACCTCCTCGATGCCCTGTTCCACCTCCTGCAGTGTCTATCCCTCCTCCAGTTCGTCCTATGTATTCAGACGCTATCCAAAAACCCTTTCAGATACATGAACCAGTATTTCCTGACCTTCCATCTACCTCAGCCTTACCTCCATTTACAGAATCTCCTTCTAAAGCCGAACAAAAGAAGCCTGCTGAAAATTACCTTATCACTGCACCAGAACTTGACTAGCTTAATAGCTCCTCAGACGAATCCAGTCCCTCTGACTCAGTCGAAACCTTTGATTCTTTTTGAGTAAAGCAGAGAGTATACTTGTCTGCTCGGGAAAACCATTCCTGCAACCGAAGTAACTGGCTGTTGGGAATCGTTTTACCTTTAAACTGGAGGACTTTAGGGAAAGAGGAATTATCCAATCTGATCAGGAATCTATGGCCAATGAGGTGGTATTCAAACTTTTTGATGCCGTTTTTTACAGCAAGGATCTCCTTGTAGATCGTGTGATAGTGCTGATGGGCTGGACTAAAATGTCCACTAGCATGTCCGATTAGATATTCCTTTTTGTCGATCTGTTCAAGCAACAGGGCTCCCCATGATGTGTTTGAAGCATCGGTCTGTAGGATACGTTTGCCATCTGTCATGATCTTGAGTTTTGGTGGATTCTGGGCTATCTGCTTTAGCTGCTGGACAGCTGTAGTGTGACTGGAATCCCAAGAGATAGGATTCTTTTTTAGTAAAGCAGAGAGTATACTTGTCTGCTGGTCCACATGAGGCAGGAAATCGCGGATGTAGTTGATGATGCCAAGGAACTGTTGGACTTGTTTCTTTGTGAAATCCTTATCTGGAAAGTGGAGTAATTCTTGTGCAATGTGGGGTCCAGGCTGATAGAATCCATTCTTTATCTGCATACCGAGATATTCTACGGTATCTGTGGCAATTGTACTCTTTTTGTCGGAAAGCATAATACCGTATTGATCTACGATATCATGGAACTGTTGGAGTAAAACTTGATGCTCTTCTAGAGTACCTGAAAACAGAAGCAAATCGTCAATATAAACAAGGGTATGGTGAAGGAGGGGCTGGAAGATTTGGGTCATGGCTCTTTGGAAAATGGATGGGGCGGTTTTGAGACCAAAGGGAAGAACGGTCCATTGGTAATGGACATTTAGAATACATAATGCAGTTTTATAACGTTCAGTAGGGTCAATACCCAGCTGCCAAAACCCAGACTTTAAGTCAAACTTAGAAAATATTCTGGCATTTTGGAGGTAGGTAAAGATGGAATTTTTCCGAGGTAAAGGAAATTTATCATCCTGTAAAAATTGGTTTAAAGGCTGATAATCAATGACAAGACGCTTTTTACCCCGTAATGTTTCAGCACGTTTATTAACATAAAAGGCTTGGCAGACCCACGGAGAAGTTGTGGGCTCAATGAGGCCTTGGGCGAGTAACTCTGCACATTCTATTTGGGCTAACTGAAGCTCAGAAGGAGGCATACCCGGATGGGTTGCTTTGGTAGGATTAAGGTCTTCATTAAGCTTAAAAGGAAGCTTAACGAAATGGGCTGGATTTTTCCACAGAGGATGTGGATGGGCAAAGGCCAAATGATTTGGAGGACAAAACCTTAGTAACTGGGCCGAAATAGACTGATAATCAGGAGGGGACTGGGCCAAATGATAGAGTTTGAGCTGGTCTGTGTATGGTTGGAACATGGACTGGAATCTGAGACCAGTAGGAAAGACTTGAATCTTTTGGGCTTGGAATAGGATATCAAACCCAAGAAGAAGATCTTTGTCAGGTAGGCTAGATCCAATAACATGGGTCCAAACTGTGAGCTTTGGGAACAGCTGAATTCCAATTCTAGACTTAGTGCGGAGCTTTGTAGAAAACAATTTTCCACTAGCAGCATGGAAATGATTTTCATTTGAAATCTAGGTTTCAGGTGGCAAAATAGCAGGGTTTAAAATACTGCGCTGAGCGCCAGTATCTATGAAGGCAATAGTAGGAATGGGCCGACTGTATTTGGATAACAGGATTTGGACTTTGACGGAAGGAATGGGTTGAACTGACAATTGAGTGGAGGATGAAGGTACTGACTGGATGTGGAAGACAAGGGAATAGTCTTCTGGTTCAGTAGATGAAGCTGAATCTAAATCTGAATCAAAAGTGCCAAGGGCAAAAACTGTATCCGGGTCAGGACTTTCTTGTTCAGAGTATAGAAACTTAATTTGGTCAGTATCAGGAGAGAACTGATGCAAGGACTGAAGCTATTGAACTAAGCGTTGAGACCGCTTAGGGTTCTTAGGGCATTCTTTAGCAAAATGTCCGAGCTTTTTGCAAATGAAGCATCTGCTCTTTTTTCTTCGTCTGTCAAGGATCTCAGAAGGTTCTCATCTTCTGAAGTACCGAATCTTTTTGGGACGCCTAGGGAATGGGCGTGACTGTGGAGTGCTGGAAGATTTTTTGTGAAATCTGACTTTGTGGTGTTTCTTCGTGGAGGGACAAGTACAATGCTTAGAGTCTCTGCACTTGATTTCCAAGTAGGGTTTCTTGCAGGCGGTTCGGAAACCTTCTTTGTCTTTCATGAGGTTTCGAAAGAATTTCTTCTGATCACAAAGGTAATCAAGAGACACTTAAGCCAGTTGGAAGAGACGGCCAAGAGAAAGATTGTTGATGTCGAGCTGGGCATTAGCAATCTGGCGACGGATTTCAGGTTGTAATTCTTCAGGCAAAGAGGACAAGAAGACATGCTTGAAGATAGCTGCAGGTTCTCCAAGAAACTGGGAATGAATGTCCATGAGAGCAGCAGAGACAGTAGGGTGCTGAAGGTACAGTAATTGTCTGTATTGTCCGAGACTGTCAAACCAATCACGGAGAGAGCCAGTAAACTGGGAGACAAATTCTTTAAGAACTGCAGAGAGTTCTGCATCAGGTTGAACCATCTGTAAATCTAACTAGGCAGAGAGTTCCTGGAGACGTTCACGCCACCGAGCCGGTGGAAGATCATCAAAGGTAAACCATGGTCCATTGCCAGAGGCAACTTTAGTTCGAACTCTTGGAGGAGGATTAGAGTTGTCTCCTTCATTGTCTCCTTCAACATCGGAAGGAATGTCAGCATAGGGTTGGCCAGGTTCCCGAGGAGGGGGATCAGTAGTGGTAGACTCAGTATGAGCCGCCATAAGAAGACGGGAAATATCAGTCAAGTGCTGTTGGGAATCATCGGAACTGAAACCATTGGGCTCAGAAGTCTCAGTGATAGAATCAAAGGTTTCGGCTCTGATACCACTCCGAGTTCTTGAGACTCTTAAAACCAATTTTCTTTGCTAGGTTATACAACCCTAAAACAGCTTTCCTTAGCTTAAAACGGGTACCAAACCAGATAAGAAAACAGCTTGCGGACTACTGGTCCAAAGAACAGTTTTAACTGTTGTAGTTCTGGTATAACAACGCCACGTACACTCTCCACTGGTATCAGAGCCATACCGTTCCTTGAAACTTGTTTTCTAAACTCTTGTTTTCATGCTCAAAATGGTATAATTTATGACTTTATTCTGTTTTGATCATTAGACTTCAGACGCAGAGAGAGTTTCTTATTCATGGCTTCCACTTCATCTTCGAATCCTTCAACTCCTGTTACTCTTTCTTCCAGTCTTTCTTTGCCGAAATCTTCCACTTCTCATACTGCCAACAAAATTGAACACCTTGTAGAATACTCCTACATCCCAGAATCCGCCCAGATCAGTGAATCTTCTTACCCTCTTCTCAGCCCTTACCACCTATACAAACGCCCCAGTTCTTTTACCCGCAGTATACGTACTCTCATATCCACCCGAAGACCTCACCCTAAAGAATATATCCAGTCTTCTCGCCTGGATCAGTGTTCACTCCAAGCAACCCCTGCTGAGCAATATGTCACTCTTGAAATACCCTCAGAGTTGATTTCCAACTGGAAACGAGAAGGTTACACTCATCTCCATCTTGGAGGCATCAGATTAATCCTTACCCCTTCATGGGAGAAAAGGATTACCGGTTACAGCTCGCCTTGCTATGCTTGATACCCGGTTTAAACAATACCAAGATGCTGTCATAGGCATTGTCCTTACAACCCTTCATGCAGGAAGTGTTTTACTCACTTTCTATCCCAACTTCAACCTTTCTTTCCAAGATCCTAACTTGCCCACAACCTTGAAGGTCCAAATCCAAATTCAAGGTGCTGAACAAATTTCTTCCGCCAAAATTGCTACCTTACACCACCAACTGGTCTACAGGCTTCAAAATCATGCCTTAGATCTACCCACACCAGAACACCACTCTGACACCCTCATGGTGTTAGCAGAATCTGACCAGATCCCGACAATCATCCAGATCCCACGACAAATTCCTCGTCATGAGCTCATCAAGCTTATGCCTCTTGAATGGATCTCTAACTATGAACAGTTCCACAATAATACAGCTCCTATTCAGACATCTGATAGTATGTTTGAAAGACGACAAGATGGAACAGTCAGAATGACTTTTAAACCACCTCCCAGTGCTCCACAAGAGCCTCCTCGGCTCTCCTTTACTTATTCCTCAATGATCACAGCTGTTCAGACAGGCCAAGAAGATCTGCCCATTACAGGGTTTAATTCTGAAGGTTACCCTGTTTATCCAGCCAAACACAATGGCCATTTCCCATGGGATGCCCCTGGTTCCGGCATGTGTGACCCAAATTGTCCCTGCTGGGATGATTGGGAAGAAGACGATGATTATGCAACCACGAGGAAAAAGAAACCCAAAAAGAAAAAACCTTCTGTCCCATGTCACCACTGTGACCCTAAACCACCATCAGATCCTCCACCTCCACCAGCTCCATTACCCATCTACCGCAAAGAACTCAAATGGATTGCCAAACATTGCAAATCTGAGATTCCATCACCACTTCCAAACCCAACGCCTATCGTCCAACCACTGGCTTGTATGATGTTTTCCTCTACCTCTTCCGATTACTCTTCTTCCTTTCCTTCTTTAGAACCCCACACAGATCCCCAACGAAATGTTGTGTCAAAACCCTTTATCCCTTCACCTATTACATCCACTGGCCACCTGGAGCCCCCTAAACCCTTTGAGTCAGTCCTCAACTGACAAACCCAAAATGCCAGGGCACAAAATGATACTTTGTTGCATCTCAATTCAAAAGTTGACAACATCAGTTTGCGAACTGAACAGATTGAGACAAAAGTTGACTCCATCACTGCACAGATGCAGCAGATCTACCAAAACCTCCAGTCCAGAATTTCCCAACTTGACTCTGAGTTACGAGCCATTCTTGCCCATCGTTACTCAGGCCCCGAATTTGACCAAAAAGAAAGGGAAATCAGACGCTTAAAAGCTGAACTTGCCCAGATTGAATCTGAAAAACAGAGACCTACCCTTTTCACCACTTCACCTCCTATCCCTTCCATCGGTCCAACTTATCATCCTTTTGCCTCTATGCTTTCTCCTATTAAACAGTATGACCCTTCCAAGTTATTTGGTATGACTCATACTCTTTTCAGAGACAATCCTCTGCCACCACCACCTAAACCTAAACCCAAACCTAGACCGCAGCCTCGCCCTGCACCTCTTCATCCTTCCTCATTGACCATCCCTGGCCAACCATCTCCTAGTTCTACACCGGCATCACCACTAGCTCCATTATCAGTCCCTACCCAATCCAAGGATAAAGAACCCATGCACCAATTTACTGCTCACACAGTCACCCATTCATCTACTACAGTCGATCAAACTTCTGATTCAAATCCAGCTGTTTCAGATAGCCCTACCGAAACTGATACAGAATCTTCAGTATCCACCAGTGACTCTGAAAAGTCCTATGCTGATATCACCAAAATCCTGATGGCTCAACCTGATCAACCTACCCAAGGCCAAACCTCTCATACAGAACCATATGTTGATATTCCCTCCGAAGTTGAAGAAGAAATGCCTGAATCTTCTGCCACAAACCAACCTCCTCCAACCCAAACCAATCCATCGAGCCAAAAATCGTCAAATGGCCCATGGTTCACATTTGATGATCTTCCATCTCATAAATGGCGTGACCGACTCAATGAAATGTCTGCCTGGATTGACCTCCAGATGCTAAGACCAGGAGCAACAACTCAATCAGTCCTTAGAGAATTTGCTACTCGTTTCACGGGTGCTCTGAGAGATTGGTTTGATTCGTTAGGCCAATACCGCCAACTACAGTTTGTTGATCTCCCAGAAGTCTCAAGTGCTCTTGCTGTACTTCATGATCAATTCCTAGGAGATCCTTCTGCAGTCTTTGAAGCTGCCAGACGAGATTATCTCAACATGAAATGCTGCTCCCTCAATGCTAAGGATCTTGACTTCCATTATAAGCGAATGTCCCTGCTGTTCTATAAGCTTAATGGATTCAATGAACCGATATTAAAGCATGTCTTTCTGGCTTCCCTTCCAGATGAACTCCAACCCAACATCCAGAGACAACTTACAGCATCCAATCTTTCCTTAGACAACATCTCTCTTGGGAAAATCTTTCAACTTGCCAAAACATGTCTTGACAAACTTTGCGAGCAAAAACAGTTTTTCAAAGAACTGTTGAAAGACAAAGAACCTTTCCGAAGTGCTTGCAAAAAGCCTTATTTGCAGATCAAATGCCACAAGAAAAAGGATTGCGATTGCAGTTCAAAGAAAAAACGGCATTTTCGGAAATTCAAAACTCTAGAATTTTCATCCAAACCTCGCAGATCCCGAAAGCCCTACCGGTTCTTCAGAAAGAAATCTTCCTCCTCCAGAGAATTCAAACGAAAGCAATCAAGCAGATGTTTCATCTGCAAGAGAAAAGGCCACTATGCCAAAGATTGCCCCAACAAAAGAGAAAAATCCATCCAGTTAGTTGAGCATCTTCAAGCAACTACCGACTACTCTCCTGCCAAAGATGAGTTGGAATTCTATTTCTCTAAACAAGATGAACCCAATGATGAAACAGTGTTCGCACTACAGAATTCCTCTGATTCAGACAGTGACCAGTCTCAAGTGATTTTCCATCAACAGTCACTCTCCCTTGATACTACAGTTCCTATCCCATCCATCAAACTCCAGATCTTACCCTCAAAATTCCAAAGGCCCATTCCAGCAATTGGTCTTATAGATACTGGCGCCCAACGCAGCATGTTAAACCCCCATATTCTTCCATCCGAATATTGGACCCAGTCTGAAGAACATTTCAAAGCTGTCAATGGCAAACTCTTTACCACCTCTTTGATTACCAAAAAACCCATTGGTATTCAAATCTTCCCCAATTGTGTCATTTGGACCAAAGTTATTGGTTCAACTCTTCCTAATAAGGATATCTTGTTAGGATTTGACATCCTTCACCAAATCAAACACCTCCAAATCATTCCCGCTGGAATCCGTGTCAAGTCCATGTTCAAACCCTTCACAGACATTCTGAAGCTCTACAATTTGTCTGAAACTCCCCAGTCTTACCAGGATATCTCAACCAAACTTTTGAGTTTCTGTCCAGAGTCCCATTCCGAGTTCACCCATCCAAATCCTTTGTGGAAAAATAAGTCTTTCTTCATTAAGTTATCCTTCAAACTAAATGAAGACATCAACCCGACCAGATAGCCCTACCGAAACTGATACAGAATCTTGAGTTCACCCATCCAAATTCTCTAAGGACTGATTGAGTTGTTGCTCCTGGTCTTAGCATCTGGAGGTCAATCCAGGCAGACATTTCATTGAGTCGGTCACGCCATTTATGAGATGGAAGATCATCAAATGTGAACCATGGACCATTTGACGATTTGTGACTAGGTGGATTGGTTTGGGTTGGAGGAGGTTGGTTTGTGGCAGAAGATTCAGGCATTTCTTCTTCAACTTCGGAGGGAATATCAACATATGGTTCTGTATGAGAAGTTTGGCCTTGGGTAGGTTGATCAGGTTGAGCCATCAGGATTTTGGTGATATCAGCATAGGACTTTTCAGAGTCACTGGTGGATACTAAAGATTCTGTATCAGTTTCGGTAGGGCTATCTGAAACAGCTGGATTTGAATCAGAAGTTTAATCGACTGTAGTAGATGAATGGGTGACTGTGTGAGCAGTAAATTGGTGCATGGGTTCTTTATCCTTGGATTGGGTAGGGACTGATAATGGAGCTAGTGGTGATGCCGGTGTAGAACTAGGAGATGGTTGGCCAGGGATGGTCAATGAGGAAGGATGAAGAGGTGCAGGGCGAGGCTGCGGTCTAGGTTTGGGTTTAGGTTTAGGTGGTGGTGGCAGAGGATTGTCTCTGAAAAGAGTATGAGTCATACCAAATAACTTGGAAGGGTCATACTGTTTAATAGGAGAAAGCATAGAGGCAAAAGGATGATAAGTTGGACCGATGGAAGGGATAGGAGGTGAAGTGGTGAAAAGGGTAGGTCTCTGTTTTTCAGATTCAATCTGGGCAAGTTCAGCTTTTAAGCGTCTGATTTCCCTTTCTTTTTGGTCAAATTCGGGGCCTGAGTAACGATGGGCAAGAATGGCTCGTAACTCAGAGTCAAGTTGGGAAATTCTGGACTGGAGGTTTTGGTAGATCTGCTGCATCTGTGCAGTGATGGAGTCAACTTTTGTCTCAATCTGTTCAGTTCGCAAACTGATGTTGTCAACTTTTGAATTGAGATGCAACAAAGTATCATTTTGTGCCCTGGCATTTTGGGTTTGTCAGTTGAGGACTGACTCAAAGGGTTTAGGGGGCTCCAGGTGGCCAGTGGATGTAATAGGTGAAGGGATAAAGGGTTTTGACACAACATTTCGTTGGGGATCTGTGTGGGGTTCTAAAGAAGGAAAGGAAGAAGAGTAATCGGAAGAGGTAGAGGAAAACATCATACAAGCCAGTGGTTGGACGATAGGCGTTGGGTTTGGAAGTGGTGATGGAATCTCAGATTTGCAATGTTTGGCAATCCATTTGAGTTCTTTGCGGTAGATGGGTAATGGAGCTGGTGGAGGTGGAGGATCTGATGGTGGTTTAGGGTCACAGTGGTGACATGAGACAGAAGGTTTTTTCTTTTTGGGTTTCTTTTTCCTCGTGGTTGCATAATCATCGTCTTCTTCCCAATCATCCCAGCAGGGACAATTTGGGTCACACATGCCGGAACCAGGGGCATCCCATGGGAAATGGCCATTGTGTTTGGCTGGATAAACAGGGTAACCTTCAGAATTAAACCCTGTAATGGGCAGATCTTCTTGGCCTGTCTGAACAGCTGTGATCATTGAGGAATAAGTAAAGGAGAGCCGAGGAGGCTCTTGTGGAGCACTGGGAGGTGGTTTAAAAGTCATTCTGACTGTTCCATCTTGTCGTCTTTCAAACATACTGTCAGATGTCTGAATAGGAGCTGTATTATTGTGGAACTGTTCATAGTTAGAGATCCATTCAAGAGGCATAAGCTTGATGAGCTCATGACGAGGAATTTGTCGTGGGATCTGGATGATTGTCGGGATCTGGTCAGATTCTGCTAACACCATGAGGGTGTCAGAGTGGTGTTCTGGTGTGGGTAGATCTAAGGCATGATTTTGAAGCCTGTAGACCAGTTGGTGGTGTAAGGTAGCAATTTTGGCGGAAGAAATTTGTTCAGCACCTTGAATTTGGATTTGGACCTTCAAGGTTGTGGGCAAGTTAGGATCTTGGAGAGAAAGGTTGAAGTTGGGATAGAAAGTGAGTAAAACACTTCCTGCATGAAGGGTTGTAAGGACAGTGCCTATGACAGCATCTTGGTATTGTTTAAACCGGGTATCAAGCATAGCAAGGCGAGCTGTAACCGGTAATCCTTTTCTCCCATGAAGGGTAAGGATTAATCTGATGCCTCCAAGATAGAGATGAGTGTAACCTTCTCGTTTCCAGTTGGAAATCAACTCTGAGGGTATTTCAAGAGTGACATATTGCTCAGCAGGGGTTGCTTGGAGTGAACACTGATCTAGGCGAGAAGACTGGATATATTCCTTAGGGTGAGGTCTTCGGGTGGATATGAGAGTACGTATACTGCGGGTAAAAGAACTGGGGCGTTTGTATAGGTGGTAAGGGCTGAGAAGGGGGTAAAAAGATTCACTGATCTGGGCAGATTCAGGGATGTAGGAGTATTCTACAAGGTGTTCAATTTTGTTGGCAGTATTAGAAGTGCAAGATGTCGGCAAAGAAAGAGTGGAAGAAAGAGTAACAGGAGTTGAAAGATTCGAAGATGAAGTGGAAGCCATGAATGAGAAACTCTCTATGCGTCTGAAGTCTAATGATCAAAACAGAATAAAGTCATAAATTATACCATTTTGAGCATGAAAATAAGAATTTAGAAAACAAGTTTCAAGGAACGGTATGGCTCTGATACCAGAGGAGAGTGTACGTGGCGTTGTTATACCAGAACTACAACAGTTAAAACTGTTCTTTGGACTAGTAGTCCGCAAGCTCGGGTTTCCAGCCGATATACCTCTGTAATAAAAAACCTTTAAAACATTTTTTCTCAGGTTATACAACCCAAAACAGACTTTCCTTTAGTCTAAAACAGGGTACCAAACCAGATAAGAAATGATCAAAAGTTTTCTGATGCACAGGATTCTTACTAGAAGGCAAGTGCAGAGCATACTTCCTTAGGTTTTCAAAATGAACAAATTTAATCCTTTATTCTTTTTCTTTCTTAGAACTTCATTTGCAGAGAGAGAGAAGAGGTTTAGGGATTCATGTTGTAAGAGAAAGCACGAGTTTATTTCTTTCAAACTTCTATATCTTACAAGCAATGGGAGAATCCTTTATATAGAGGAGGATTCTTCGAGAAGATAGGACAGGACCCCTATCTTTTACAAAAGCAAAAGCAAAAGATAAGATAGGACAGGACCCCTATCTTTTACATAATGGCACAACTTTAATTATTACAAAAGACAAAAGTGCTTTAATAATTAAAGCATGACTTTGACAAAAGTAAAAGCAAAAGCTTAAAGTAAAAGCAAACTTTAATAATTATGCAAGCATAAAGCGAAACATCATTATGACAACAAGACAAACTACTTTATGGAAAGCAATAAGACAAACAACTTTATGGAGAGCGGAGGTTCATGTACTCGTCTTCGGATGAGCTTTCTGTCTCATATGGGTTGTCAGGGTTGCTTTTTGGGAAAAAGGTCTTGGAGAGCTTTGGATGCTTACAGGAGGGACCACGGCATGGTGGATAAGGGCAATTATAGTCTCTGGGAGTACACTTTGGAGTATACTTAGGGGAAGTTTGGGTGGCTTTATCAACTTTGGATGGTTGGGCTGGTTGTTTGGAAGATTGGGTTGAGGGGCCAGGTTCATCCATTGTTGGTTGGGGAAACTGGTGAAGGTGTTGGCTCAGAGGGAGAAATGCATCCCATGGGTCTTGGGAATCCTGGAACAAGAAATCAGTGTAGTCTGGTTTTGCTTCTTTGATGATGATACCTGTAGACTTTGGTTTGGATATGGCGGATGAAGTGGGGATCATGAGGAGGTCATGTTGTGGACCTAAGGAGGTGTGGGAGATATCTTTAAGTGGCGGAGGTTGGTGGTTCAATTGGCAAAGGTAGTTGTGCAGGACATCTTGTATGTGGTGCAGTGAACCATTCATATACCTGATCTTGAGTCCAAAAGAGTTTGGTGTCTGGATGTTGGAAGTATGGCCTGTGAATAATAAAAACTGATGTGAACATTTGTGCTTCAGGGGTAGGCATACGGTCAAGGTTGTGAATTTCGGACAGTTGTTGCAGTTTCTTTCTCCACCATGGTATGGGGGAGAACCATTCAAGTAATGTCCAGGTAAGAGAGGTGGCTTTGTCTAGGTCAAGGAGATGTTCCAAAGTATGAGAAATGGGAAGGATTAGCTTGGTGGCATAGAGGACAGTGAGGCACCAAACATACCATAACACATCTTCAGTGGTGTCTCTGGTCGGATCAAGGGTTAAACCTGTAAGGAACAAATTTTCTGGGTGGAAAGTGGAAAAAGGAAAAGGGTCTGTGACAAGGTAGGCTTTCATGAAAAAGCGAAAGAGAGCTTTTCTAGCAAATTCTTGGATGGCAAAAACAGAGGAGAAGGTTTTGTTGAAGGGAAAAGCTTTCTTGGTGACAGCTTCTGGAGGTAGTGAGGTAGCCATGGAGATAATTGGAAAATGGTAGGTGGTGGAAAACAGGGTGAGAGGGTTTTCTGGTTTGGAGAGTCTGGAGAGCATATCAGGGATGAGGTTCTGGGATCCCTTTATATGCTTGACTGAAAAGTCATATTTGGAAAACCAATCTTTTAATCTGAGTAACATTTTTTCAGGAACAGTTTTACCTTTGAAATGAAAGATATTGGGGAAGGCTGAGCTGTCCATTCGGATGAGAAAATGGTGTCCAATCAAATGATACTCAAACTTTTTGATGCCATTCTTTACCGCTAAGATTTCTTTGAACACGCTATGGTAGTGTTTCTGTGTGTCAGAAAAATGTCCACTAGCGTAAGCGATAAAGTTTTCTTTTCCGTTGATTTCTTCAAGGAGTATGGCACCCCATGATTCATCACTTGCGTCTGTCTGTAAGATGCGCTTGCCATCTGTAATCAACTTTAAAGGAGGCGGATTTTGCGCAATCTGCTTTAGGGTAGTGACAGCAAATGTGTGGTCAGCATTCCATTCTGGGGGCTTCTTTTTCAATAAAGCCGAGAGATGGTGAGTGTAATGATCCACGTGGGGGATGAAATCACGGATGTAATTGATGATGCCGAGAAACTGTTGAATTTGCCTTTTGGAAAGTTGCTGATCTGGAAAGTGAAGCAATTCTTGGGCAATGTGCTTTCCTGGCTGGTAGTGTCCATCTTTTATGATCATACCAAGGAATTCAACATTATCTGTAGCAATGATGCATTTCTTGGCCGATAACATGATTCCATGACTTTGGAGAATATCATAGAATTGAGTTAACAGCTGGCGATGTTCATCATGTGAGCCTGAAAAAAGCAAGATATCATCAATATAAATCAATGCATGATGCAAAATGGGTTGGAAGATTTGGACCATGGATTTTTGGAAAATGGATGGGGCAGTTTTGAGACCAAAGGGTAGGACGGTCCATTGGAAATGGGCATTGGGAATACAAAAGGCGGTTTTGTAACGTTCGGAGGGTTCAATGCTTAGTTGCCAAAAACCTGATTTTAAATCAAATTTTGAAAAGATCTAGGCATTTTTTAGAAAAGTAAACATGCTTTGTCGGCGAGGTAAAGGGAATTTGTCATCTTGTAAAAACATGTTTAATGGCTGGTAGTCAATGACTAGGCGTTTCTTTCCTCGGACAATTTCAGAATGCTTTTCAACATGAAAGGCTTGGCAAGCCCATGGAGAACTTGTGGGCTCAATTAAACCTTGGGCTAACAATTGTGAACATTCTTGTTGGGCTAGGAGTAAGTCAGAAGGACTCATTCCTGGATGAGTAGCTTTGGTCGGGTTGATGTCTTCATTTAGTTTGAAGGGTAACTTAATGAAGAAAGACTTATTTTTCCACAAAGGATTTGGATGGGTGAACTCGGAATGGGACTCTGGACAGAAACTCAAAAGTTTGGTTGAGATATCCTGGTAAGACTGGGGAGTTTCAGACAAATTGTAGAGCTTCAGAATGTCTGTGAATGGTTTGAACATGGACTTGACACGGATTCCAGCGGGAATGATTTGGAGGTGTTTGATTTGGTGAAGGATGTCAAATCCTAACAAGATATCCTTATTAGGAAGAGTTGAACCAATAACTTTGGTCCAAATGACACAATTGGGGAAGATTTGAATACCAATGGGTTTTTTGGTAATCAAAGAGGTGGTAAAGAGTTTGCCATTGACAGCTTTGAAATGTTCTTCAAACTGGGTCCAATATTCGGATGGAAGAATATGGGGGTTTAACATGCTGCGTTGGGCGCCAGTATCTATAAGACCAATTGCTGGAATGGGCCTTTGGAATTTTGAGGGTAAGATCTGGAGTTTGATGGATGGGATAGGAACTGTAGTATCAAGGGAGAGTGGCTGTTGATGGAAAATCACTTGAGACTGGTCACTGTCTGAATCAGAGGAATTCTGTAGTGCGAACACTGTTTCATCATTGGGTTCATCTTGTTCAGAGAAATAGAATTCCAACTCATCTTTGGCAGGAGAGTAGTCGGTAGTTGCTTGAAGATGCTCAACTAACCGGAAAAATCTTCTCTTTTGTTGGGGCAATCTTTGGCATAATGGCCTTTTCTCTTGCAGATGAAACATCTGCTTGATTGCGTTCGTTTGAATTCTCTGGAGGAGGAAGATTTCTTTCTGAAGAACCGGTAGGGCTTTCGGGATCTGCGAGGTTTGGATGAAAATTCTGGAGTTTTGAATTTCCGAAAATGCCGTTTTTTCTTTGAACTGCAATCGCAATCCTTTTTCTTGTGGCATTTGATCTGCAAATAAGGCTTTTTGCAAGCACTTCGGAAAGGTTCTTTGTCTTTCAACAGTTCTTTGAAAAACTGTTTTTGCTCGCAAAGTTTGTCAAGACATGTTTTGGCAAGTTGAAAGATTTTCCCAAGAGAGATGTTGTCTAAGGAAAGATTGGATGCTGTAAGTTGTCTCTGGATGTTGGGTTGGAGTTCATCTGGAAGGGAAGCCAGAAAGACATGCTTTAATATCGGTTCATTGAATCCATTAAGCTTATAGAACAGCAGGGACATTCGCTTATAATGGAAGTCAAGATCCTTAGCATTGAGGGAGCAGCATTTCATGTTGAGATAATCTCGTCTGGCAGCTTCAAAGACTGCAGAAGGATCTCCTAGGAATTGATCATGAAGTACAGCAAGAGCACTTGAGACTTCTGGGAGATCAACAAACTGTAGTTGGCGGTATTGGCCTAACGAATCAAACCAATCTCTCAGAGCACCCGTGAAACGAGTAGCAAATTCTCTAAGGACTGATTGAGTTGTTGCTCCTGGTCTTAGCATCTGGAGGTCAATCCAGGCAGACATTTCATTGAGTCGGTCACGCCATTTATGAGATGGAAGATCATCAAATGTGAACCATGGGCCATTTGACGATTTTTGGCTCGATGGATTGGTTTGGGTTGGAGGAGGTTGGTTTGTGGCAGAAGATTCAGGCATTTCTTCTTCAACTTCGGAGGGAATATCAACATATGGTTCTGTATGAGAGGTTTGGCCTTGGGTAGGTTGATCAGGTTGAGCCATCAGGATTTTGGTGATATCAGCATAGGACTTTTCAGAGTCACTGGTAGATACTGAAGATTCTGTATCAGTTTCGGTAGGGCTATCTGAAACAGCTGGATTTGAATCAGAAGTTTGATCGACTGTAGTAGATGAATGGGTGACTGTGTGAGCAGTAAATTGGTGCATGGGTTCTTTATCCTTGGATTGGGTAGGGACTGATAATGGAGCTAGTGGTGATGCCGGTGTAGAACTAGGAGATGGTTGGCCAGGGATGGTCAATGAGGAAGGATGAAGAGGTGCAGGGCGAGGCTGCGGTCTAGGTTTGGGTTTAGGTTTAGGTGGTGGTGGCAGAGGATTGTCTCTGAAAAGAGTATGAGTCATACCAAATAACTTGGAAGGGTCATACTGTTTAATAGGAGAAAGCATAGAGGCAAAAGGATGATAAGTTGGACCGATGGAAGGGATAGGAGGTGAAGTGGTGAAAAGGGTAGGTCTCTGTTTTTCAGATTCAATCTGGGCAAGTTCAGCTTTTAAGCGTCTGATTTCCCTTTCTTTTTGGTCAAATTCGGGGCCTGAGTAACGATGGGCAAGCATGGCTCGTAACTCAGAGTCAAGTTGGGAAATTCTGGACTGGAGGTTTTGGTAGATCTGCTGCATCTGTGCAGTGATGGAGTCAACTTTTGTCTCAATCTGTTCAGTTCGCAAACTGATGTTGTCAACTTTTGAATTGAGATGCAACAAAGTATCATTTTGTGCCCTGGCATTTTCGGTTTGCCAGTTGAGGACTGATTCAAAGGGTTTAGGGGGCTCCAGGTGGCCAGTGGAGGTAATAGGTGAAGGGATAAAGGGTTTTGACACAACATTTCGTTGGGGATCTGTGTGGGGTTCCAAAGAAGGAAAGGAAGAAGAGTAATCGGAAGAGGTAGAGGAAAACATCATACAAGCCAGTGGTTGGACGATAGGTGTTGAGTGTGAGAGGGGTGATGGAATCTCAGATTTGCAATGTTTGGCAATCCATTTGAGTTCTTTTCGGTAGATGGGTAATGGAGCTGGTGGAGGTGGAGGATCTGATGGTGGTTTGGGGTCACAGTGGTGACATGGGACAGAAGGTTTTTTCTTTTTGGGTTTCTTTTTCCTTGTGGTTGCATAATCATCGTCTTCTTCCCAATCATCCCAGCAGGGACAATTTGGGTCACACATGCCGGAACCAGGGGCATCCCATAGGAAATGGCCATTGTGTTTGGCTGGATAAACAGGGTAACCTTCAGAATTAAACCCTGTAATGGGCAGATCTTCTTGGCCTGTCTGAACAGCTGTGATCATTGAGGAATAAGTAAAGGAGAGCCGAGGAGGCTCTTGTGGAGCACTGGGAGGTGGTTTAAAAGTCATTCTGACTGTTCCATCTTGTCGTCTTTCAAACATACTGTCAGATGTCTGAATAGGAGCTGTATTATTGTGGAACTGTTCATAGTTAGAGATCCATTCAAGAGGCATAAGCTTGATGAGCTCATGACGAGGAATTTGTCGTGGGATCTGGATGATTGTCGGGATCTGATCAGATTCTGCTAACACCATGAGGGTGTCAGAGTGGTGTTCTGGTGTGGGTAGATGTAAGGCATGATTTTGAAGCCTGTAGACCAGTTGGTGGTGTAAGGTAGCAATTTTGGCGGAAGAAATTTGTTCAGCACCTTGAATTTGGATTTGGACCTTCAAGGTTGTGGGCAAGTTAGGATCTTGGAGAGAAAGGTTGAAGTTGGGATAGAAAGTGAGTAAAACACTTCCTGCATGAAGGGTTGTAAGGACAGTGCCTATGACAGCATCTTGGTATTGTTTAAACCGGGTATCAAGCATAGCAAGGCGAGCTGTAACCGGTAATCCTTTTCTCCCATGAAGGGTAAGGATTAATCTGATGCCTCCAAGATGGAGATGAGTGTAACCTTCTCGTTTCCAGTTGGAAATCAACTCTGAGGGTATTTCAAGAGTGACATATTGCTCAGCAGGGGTTGCTTGGAGTGAACACTGATCCAGGCGAGAAGACTGGATATATTCCTTAGGGTGAGGTCTTCGGGTGGATATGAGAGTACGTATACTGCGGGTAAAAGAACTGGGGCGTTTGTATAGTTGGTAAGGGCTGAGAAGGGGGTAAGAAGATTCACTGATCTGGGCGGATTCAGGGATGTAGGAGTATTCTACAAGGTGTTCAATTTTGTTGGCAGTATTAGAAGTGCAAGATGTCGGCAAAGAAAGAGTAACAGGAGTTGAAAGATTCGAAGATGAAGTGGAAGCCATGAATGAGAAACTCTCTCTGCGTCTGAAGTCTAATGATCAAAACAGAATAAAGTCATAAATTATACCATTTTGAGCATGAAAACAAGAATTTAGAAAACAAGTTTCAAGGAACGGTATGGCTCTGATACCAGAGGAGAGTGTACGTGGCGTTGTTATACCAGAACTACAATAGTTAAAACTGTTCTTTGGACCAGTAGTCCGCAAGCTCGGGTTTCCAGCCGATATACCTCTGTAATAAAAAACCTTTAAAACATTTTTTCTCAGGTTATACAACCCAAAACAGACTTTCCTTTAGTCTAAAACAGGGTACCAAACCAGATAAGAAATGATCAAAAGTTTTCTGATGCACAGGATCCTTACTAGAAGGCAAGTGCAGAGCATACTTCCTTAGGTTTTCAAAATGAACAAATTTAATCCTTTATTCTTTTTCTTTCTTAGAACTTCATTTGCAGAGAGAGAGAAGAGGTTTAGGGATTCATGTTGTAAGAGAAAGCACGAGTTTATTTCTTTCAAACTTCTATATCTTACAAGCAATGGGAGAATCCTTTATATAGAGGAGGATTCTTCGAGAAGATATGACAGGACCCCTATCTTTTACAAAAGCAAAAGCAAAAGATAAGATAGGACAGGACCCCTATCTTTTACATAATGGCACAACTTTAATTATTACAAAAGACAAAAGTGCTTTAATAATTAAAGCATGACTTTGGCAAAAGCAAAAGCAAAAGCTTAAAGTAAAAGCAAACTTTAATAATTATGCAAGCATAAAGCGAAACATCATTATGACAACAAGACAAACTACTTTATGGAAAGCAATAAGACAAACAACTTTATGGAGAGCGGAGGTTCATGTACTCGTCTTCGGATGAGCTTTCTGTCTCATATGGGTTGTCAGGGTTGCTTTTTGGGAAAAAGGTCTTGGAGAGCTTTGGATGCTTACAGGAGGGACCACGGCATGGTGGATAAGGGCAATTATAGTCTCTGGGAGTACACTTTGGAGTATACTTAGGGGAAGTTTGGGTGGCTTTATCAACTTTGGATGGTTGGGCTGGTTGTTTGGAAGATTGGGTTGAGGGGCCAGGTTCATCCATTGTTGGTTGGGGAAACTGGTGAAGGTGTTGGCTCAGAGGGAGAAATGCATCCCATGGGTCTTGGGAATCCTGGAACAAGAAATCAGTGTAGTCTGGTTTTGCTTCTTTGATGATGATACCTGTAGACTTTGGTTTGGATATGGCGGATGAAGTGGGGATCATGAGGAGGTCATGTTGTGGATCTAAGGAGGTGTGGGAGATATCTTTAAGTGGCGGAGGTTGGTGGTTCAATTGGCAAAGGTAGTTGTGCAGGACATCTTGTATGTCATTTTCAATTACAGCTATATGTGGTGCAGTGAACCATTCATATACCTGATCTTGAGTCCAAAAGAGTTTGGTGTCTGGATGTTGGAAGTATGGCCTGTGAATAATAAAAACTGATGTGAACATTTGTGCTTCAGGGGCAGGCATACGGTCAAGGTTGTGAATTTCGGACAGTTGTTGCAGTTTCTTTCTCCACCATGGTATGGGGGAGAACCATTCAAGTAATGTCCAGGTAAGAGAGGTGGCTTTGTCTAGGTCAAGGAGATGTTCCAAAGTAGGAGAAATGGGAAGGATTAGCTTGGTGGCATAGAGGACAGTGAGGCACCAAACATACCATAACACATCTTCAGTGGTGTCTCTGGTCGGATCAAGGGTTAAACCTGTAAGGAACAAATTTTCTGGGTGGAAAGTGGAAAAAGGAAAAGGGTCTGTGACAAGGTAGGCTTTCATGAAAAAGCGAAAGAGAGCTTTTCTAGCAAATTCTTGGATGGCAAAAACAGAGGAGAAGGTTTTGTTGAAGGGAAAAGCTTTCTTGGTGACAGCTTCTGGAGGTAGTGAGGTAGCCAGGGAGATAATTGGAAAATGGTAGGTGGTGGAAAACAGGGTGAGAGGGTTTTCTGGTTTGGAGAGTCTGGAGAGCATATCAGGGATGAGGTTCTGGGATCCCTTTATATGCTTGACTGAAAAGTCATATTTGGAAAACCAATCTTTTAATCTGAGTAACATTTTTTCAGGAATAGTTTTACCTTTGAAATGAAAGATATTGGGGAAGGCTGAGCTGTCCATTCGGATGAGAAAATGGTGTCCAATCAAACGATACTCAAACTTTTTGATGCCATTCTTTACCGCTAAGATTTCTTTGAACACGCTATGGTAGTGTTTCTGTGTGTCAGAAAAATGTCCACTAGCGTAAGCGATAAAGTTTTCTTTTCTGTTGATTTCTTCAAGGAGTATGGCACCCCATGATTCATCACTTGCGTCTGTCTGTAAGATGCGCTTGCCATCTGTAATCAACTTTAAAGGAGGCGGATTTTGCGCAATCTGCTTTAGGGTAGTGACAGCAAATGTGTGGTCAGCATTCCATTCTGGGGGCTTCTTTTTCAATAAAGCCGAGAGATGGTGAGTGTAATGATCCACGTGGGGGATGAAATCACGGATGTAATTGATGATGCCGAGAAACTGTTGAATTTGCCTTTTGGAAAGTTGCTGATCTGGAAAGTGAAGCAATTCTTGGGCAATGTGCTTTCCTGGCTGGTAGTGTCCATCTTTTATGATCATACCAAGGAATTCAACATTATCTGTAGCAATGATGCATTTCTTGGCCGATAACATGATTCCATGACTTTGGAGAATATCATAGAATTGAGTTAACAGCTGGCGATGTTCATCATGTGAGCCTGAAAAAAGCAAGATATCATCAATATAAATCAATGCATGATGCAAAATGGGTTGGAAGATTTGGACCATGGATTTTTGGAAAATGGATGGGGCAGTTTTGAGACCAAAGGGTAGGACGGTCCATTGGAAATGGGCATTGGGAATACAAAAGGCGATTTTGTAACGTTCGGAGGGTTCAATGCTTAGTTGCCAAAAACCTGATTTTAAATCAAATTTTGAAAAGATCTAGGCATTTTTTAGAAAAGTAAACATGCTTTGTCGGCGAGGTAAAGGGAATTTGTCATCTTGTAAAAACATGTTTAATGGCTGGTAGTCAATGACTAGGCGTTTCTTTCCTCGGACAATTTCAGAATGCTTTTCAACATAAAAGGCTTGGCAAGCCCATGGAGAACTTGTGGGCTCAATTAAACCTTGGGCTAACAATTGTGAACATTCTTGTTGGGCTAGGAGTAAGTCAGAAGGACTCATTCCTGGATGAGTAGCTTTGGTCGGGTTGATGTCTTCATTTAGTTTGAAGGGTAACTTAATGAAGAAAGACTTATTTTTCCACAAAGGATTTGGATGGGTGAACTCGGAATGGGACTCTGGACAGAAACTCAAAAGTTTGGTTGAGATATCCTGGTAAGACTGGGGAGTTTCAGACAAATTGTAGAGCTTCAGAATGTCTGTGAATGGTTTGAACATGGACTTGACACGGATTCCAGCGGGAATGATTTGGAGGTGTTTGATTTGGTGAAGGATGTCAAATCCTAACAAGATATCCTTATTAGGAAGAGTTGAACCAATAACTTTGGTCCAAATGACACAATTGGGGAAGATTTGAATACCAATGGGTTTTTTGGTAATCAAAGAGGTGGTAAAGAGTTTGCCATTGACAGCTTTGAAATGTTCTTCAAACTGGGTCCAATATTCGGATGGAAGAATATGGGGGTTTAACATGCTGCGTTGGGCACCAGTATCTATAAGACCAATTGCTGGAATGGGCCTTTGGAATTTTGAGGGTAAGATCTGGAGTTTGATGGATGGGATAGGAACTGTAGTATCAAGGGAGAGTGACTGTTGATGGAAAATCACTTGAGACTGGTCACTGTCTGAATCAGAGGAATTCTGTAGTGCGAACACTGTTTCATCATTGGGTTCATCTTGTTCAGAGAAATAGAATTCCAACTCATCTTTGGCAGGAGAGTAGTCGGTAGTTGCTTGAAGATGCTCAACTAACCGGATGGATTTTTCTCTTTTGTTGGGGCAATCTTTGGCATAGTGGCCTTTTCTCTTGCAGATGAAACATCTGCTTGATTGCTTTCGTTTGAATTCTCTGGAGGAGGAAGATTTCTTTCTGAAGAACCGGTAGGGCTTTCGGGATCTGCGAGGTTTGGATGAAAATTCTGGAGTTTTGAATTTCCGAAAATGCCGTTTTTTCTTTGAACTGCAATCGCAATCCTTTTTCTTGTGGCATTTGATCTGCAAATAAGGCTTTTTGCAAGCACTTCGGAAAGGTTCTTTGTCTTTCAACAGTTCTTTGAAAAACTGTTTTTGCTCGCAAAGTTTGTCAAGACAAGTTTTGGCAAGTTGAAAGATTTTCCCAAGAGAGATGTTGTCTAAGGAAAGATTGGATGCTGTAAGTTGTCTCTGGATGTTGGGTTGGAGTTCATCTGGAAGGGAAGCCAGAAAGACATGCTTTAATATCGGTTCATTGAATCCATTAAGCTTATAGAACAGCAGGGACATTCGCTTATAATGGAAGTCAAGATCCTTAGCATTGAGGGAGCAGCATTTCATGTTGAGATAATCTCGTCTGGCAGCTTCAAAGACTGCAGAAGGATCTCCTAGGAATTGATCATGAAGTACAGTAAGAGCACTTGAGACTTCTGGGAGATCAACAAACTGTAGTTGGCGGTATTGGCCTAACGAATCAAACCAATCTCTCAGAGCACCCGTGAAATGAGTAGCAAATTCTCTAAGGACTGATTGAGTTGTTGCTCCTGGTCTTAGCATCTAGAGGTCAATCCAGGCAGACATTTCATTGACTCGGTCACGCCATTTATGAGATGGAAGATCATCAAATGTGAACCATGGGCCATTTGACGATTTTTGGCTCGATGGATTGGTTTGGGTTGGAGGAGGTTGGTTTGTGGCAGAAGATTCAGGCATTTCTTCTTCAACTTCGGAGGGAATATCAACATATGGTTCTGTATGAGAGGTTTGGCCTTGGGTAGGTTGATCAGGTTGAGCCATCAGGATTTTGGTGATATCAGCATAGGACTTTTCAGAGTCACTGGTGGATACTGAAGATTCTGTATCAGTTTCGGTAGGGCTATCTGAAACAGCTGGATTTGAATCAGAAGTTTGATAGACTGTAGTAGATGAATGGGTGACTGTGTGAGCAGTAAATTGGTGCATGGGTTCTTTATCCTTGGATTGGGTAGGGACTGATAATGGAGCTAGTGGTGATGCCGGTGTAGAACTAGGAGATGGTTGGCCAGGGATGGTCAATGAGGAAGGATGAAGAGGTGCAGGGCGAGGCTGCGGTCTAGGTTTGGGTTTAGGTTTAGGTGGTGGTGGCACAGGATTGTCTTTGAAAAGAGTATGAGTCATACCAAATAACTTGGAAGGTTCATACTGTTTAATAGGAGAAAGCATAGAGGCAAAAGGATGATAAGTTGGACCGATGGAAGGGATAGGAGGTGAAGTGGTGAAAAGGGTAGGTCTCTGTTTTTCAGATTCAATATGGGCAAGTTCAGCTTTTAAGCGTCTGATTTCCCTTTCTTTTTGGTCAAATTCGGGGCCCGAGTAACGATGGGCAAGCATGGCTCGTAACTCAGAGTCAAGTTGAGAAATTCTGGACTGGAGGTTTTGGTAGATCTGCTGCATCTGTGCAGTGATGGAATCAACTTTTGTCTCAATCTGTTCAGTTCGCAAATTGATGTTCTCAACTTTTGAATTGAGATGCAACAAAGTATCATTTTGGGCCCTGGCATTTTGGGTTTGCCAGTTGAGGACTGATTCAAAGGGTTTAGGGGGCTCCAGGTGGCCAGTGGAGGTAATAGGTGAAGGGATAAAGGGTTTTGACACAACATTTCGTTGGGGATCTGTGTGGGGTTCCAAAAAAGGAAAGGAAGAAGAGTAATCGGAAGAGGTAGAGGAAAACATCATACAAGCCAGTGGTTGGACGATAGGTGTTGAGTGTGAGAGGGGTGATGGAATCTCAGATTTGCAATGTTTGGCAATCCATTTGAGTTCTTTTCGGTAGATGGGTAATGGAGCTGGTGGAGGTGGAGGATCTGATGGTGGTTTGGGGTCACAGTGGTGACAGAGGACAGAAGGTTTTTTCTTTTTGGGTTTCTTTTTCCTTGTGGTTGCATAATCATCGTCTTCTTCCCAATCATCCCAGCAGGGACAATTTGGGTCACACATGCCGGAACCAGGGGCATCCCATAGGAAATGGCCATTGTGTTTGGCTGGATAAACAGGGTAACCTTCAGAATTAAACCCTGTAATGGGCAGATCTTCCTGAGCTGTCTGAACAGCTGTGATCATTGAAGAATAAGTAAAGGAGAGCCGAGGAGGCTCTTGTGGAGCACTGGGAGGTGGTTTAAAAGTCATTCTGACTGTTCCATCTTGTCGACTTTCAAACATACTTTCAGATGTCTGAATAGGAGCTGTATTATTGTGGAACTGTTCATAGTTGGAGATCCATTCAAGATTCATAAGCTTGATGAGCTCATGACGAGGAATTTGTCGTGGGATCTGGATGATTGTCGGGATCTGGTCAGATTCTGCTAACACCATGAGGGTGTCAGAGTGGTGTTCTGGTGTGGGTAGATCTAAGGCGTGATTTTGAAGCCTGTAGACCAGTTGATGGTGTAAAGTGGCAATTTTGGCGGAAGAAATTTGTTCAGCACCTTGAATTTGGATTTGGACCTTCAAGGTTGTGGGCAAATTTGGGTCTTGGAGAGAAAGGTTGAAATTGGGATAGAAAGTGAGTAAAACACTTCCTACATGAAGGGTTGTAAGGACAGTGCCTATGACAGCATCTGGGTACTGTTTAAACCGGGTATCAAGCATAGCAAGGCGAGCTGTAACCGGTAATCCTTTTCTCCCATGAAGGGTAAGGATTAATCTGATGCCTCCAAGATGGAGATGAGTGTAACCTTCTCGTTTCCAGTTGGAAATCAACTCTGAGGGTATTTCAAGAGTGACATATTGCTCAGCAGAGGTTGCTTGGAGTGAACACTGATCCAGGCGAGAAGACTGGATGTATTCTTTAGGGTGAGGTCTTCGGGTGGATATGAGAGTACGAATACTGCGGGTCAAAGAACTGGGGCGTTTGTATAGGTGGTAAGGGCTGAGAAGAGGGTAAGAAGATTCACTGATTTGGGCGGATTCTGGGATGTAGGAGTATTCTACAAGATTTTCAATTTTGTTGGCAGTATGAGAAGTGCAAGATTTCGGCAAAGAAAGAGTGGAAGAAAGAGTAACAGGAGTTGAAGGATTGGAAGATGAAGTGGAAGCCATGAATGAGAAACTCTCTCTGCGTCTGAAGTCTAATGATCAAAACAGAATAAAGTCATAAATTATACCATTTTGAGCATGAAAACAAGAATTTAGAAAACAAGTTTCAAGGAACGGTATGGCTCTGATACCAGTTAAGAGTGTACGTGGCGTTGTTATACCAGAACTACAACAGTTAAAACTGTTCTTTGGACCAGTAGTCCGCAAGCTCGGGTTTCCAGCCGATATACCTCTGTAATAAAAAACCTTTAAAACATTTTTTCTCAGGTTATACAACCCAAAACAGACTTTCCTTTAGTCTAAAGCAGGGTACCAAACCAGATAAGAAATGATCAAAAGTTTTCTGATGCACAGGATCCTTACTAGAAGGCAAGTGCAGAGCATACTAACTTGGTTTTGAACAAATTCGTTTTTAAAATTTTCCTTATTCTTTTTCTTATCTATTTCAGAGCTCCATAGAACTTAAGAAAGAGGAGTTTAGAGAGACATGGATAATAGAACACTCAATATATTGCTTTAAAGCTAACCTCTAACTTAGTTAAGAACTAAGAGGAGGCTCCCTTATATAGGGATTACAACGGGATAAAGCCAAACTTAGAAAAGTGAGACAGGACCCTCATCTTTTCATAAAGCAAACAACTATTCAAACTTTAATAAAGTAAAGTAGGGACAGGACCCCCTAACTTTATTTTTTATAAAAAGACAAGACATAAAAGCAAAAGCTATTTTAATAAAGTAAAGTAGGGACAAGACCCCCTAACTTTATCTTTTACATAAAAAGACAAGACATAAAGCATAGACAAGACATGCGGCGGAGATTACGGAGAGGATAGATTCATCCCATAATCATCGGAACTGGAGCTGGATTCAAATCTGCAGTAGTTGACGCAGCTTTTGTGACAGTTGGCTCCATGAGGTTCACAGAACAAGGTGCACTGTTCTAGATAAGTAGGGCCATCATACTGAGGACATCCTTTTGCATGGACAATCCCGAGAATGCAGAGAGATCTGCATTGGGATGGCGGATGAGTGATGATGGGCTCAGATTGTGAAATGACTCTTGATGACTGGCCTTGTTCATGTTGGGGTGGAGTCTGAAACTCCTGGAGGAGTTGAATGAGCGGTAAAAAGTCATCCTCAGGATCCTGGGAATCCTGGTAGTAAATATGAGGAGGAGTATTTGAACGTTCTTCTTTGATAATGATACCTTTGCTAGAACTAGAAGGATTAGGTACCATGAACATTTCATGACGAGGTCCAATAGAATTGTTTACAAGCATATTGCATACTCAAAATAAAACTACAAAACTAGGGAAATACACGGTCGCCCAGGACTCAAACTAGATCCAGGCAATGACGTGGCTCGGGAATGAGGCTAGGTCCCTGGCATCAATTGGTAAGCCTGGGTCTAGCTCGAAACCCAAATTTTGTTAAAAAATATTATAAAATATGTATTAGTTACAAATATGTAAAATTTTAAAATATTTAAAGCTCATATTTTCATGTCCAATTTCATTAAAATAAATTAAAAAATATAACATTATAAAAAAGTTAAAAGATATGCATATATAAATTATAAAATATAAAATCCGAGCATAAAAGCCCAGATTAAAAACCATGGCTTAATGCAGGGCTATTTAAACTAAGCTCAGTGTCTAAAAAATATATCTGAGCCGGATTTGAGCATTACCTTACCTGGGCCTAGACCTAAGTTTTGCCATCACTATACAAAATTAAGAATATTGAGTCACTGCAAATATTTCCAGAATTAATATTACCATTATCATGGGCATATGGCTATGTTTGGCTCATTGGATTACTTACATCTTGTGAACTAATCTCACTAATTGGTGCTAGCAAAATAAAAAATAGTAATTACTTTAGTGACTAGGTGTAAGTTTAAGCACCATTAATAACAATTTTAGTAATTTTTTTTACCTCTCCCTTAGCCTTTTTCTTCTCTTGATCACGAGTTGCCCTTATGCAAGTCCTCTTATTATGTCCCCACCAGTCAAAGCGAGAGCATATTACACTTGAGCTTTGCTTGAAGGTTGAAGATTCACCTTTTTCTTTCCTTTTCTTAGTTTGAGATCTTTCAACTGACCATATAGTTGTTGTTGGCTGTAAATTGTTATGAAGTTCAAGTGGTCACTTCTTCTTATCAGAAACTAGTATAAACTGCTATTTATAAGTCCTAATGAAAGTTGTCTTTTTCAAATATAGATGTACATAGTCTTCAACAGGATACCACCTCTTTTCATATATACAACAAAGGGCATGTTTGCAAGAAAGTCTGGAAATACCCCATTCACCACCATCATACTTATTCCTCAATCTAACAACAACAATGATCTTTGTCATAACTTTAAGTATCTCAAATGTCTCATTATGCCAAAAAATGACAGAGATTGACTTTGCTTATACTCTTCCCTCAACAATCTTCCTTCTCACAACTTGTGGAAGCTCTCTATTCCATTCAAGGGCTCCTTTATGCCTTCTATAGGCCAGACACATGGTTTTCCTTTGTGTCTCTACAAACATCCACACAATTGGCAAACCTTCGTAGCTGTTGATTAATTATTGAAAGATTCAGTAATGTTATTAGTAATATGGCTGCATTTTATGTATGGGGGAACAAATGCTTTGCCCAACACATAGTAGGAATTTTCATCAACATTCATGGCCATCAGTTGTTATAGTGCATATAAAAATTAAAGTCAGCAGCATTGGAACTCCTTCACACTCTCTAGAACACTTTCTTCAGAAGCAGCTTATGAAACTTCTACTTGAAGTTTGCATAGATGTATTTGTAACAGTACCTCATCAATGAAAAAAGGAACCCCCAATCTAAGGCATTAAAGATACCTTTTATCACCATTATAGCTCACTTAATCATATAGTTTCTCTATAAAATATCGCCAAGACTCATTATTTTCAGACCTAACCACACACATAGCCAGGGAATGAATCCCATAATTTACATCAACGCTCACAGTTGCTGGGAATACATCTTTATATAGTCCTTTTAAGTGACAGCCATCAACCTCAATGAATGGACTGCACCCTTCAAAAAATCCCTTTTTACTACTATCAATACAATAGAAAAAACATCTTGAATATAAGAAACTGAGACCATCAAGCCAATCCCTTTTAAGAGAGACAGTAGAACTAGGATGGGAATTTAATAAGGCAGGCTATACCTAAATAATTTATTGTAACTATTCTTGTGGTTTTGATTAAGTGACACAAGTACTTTCCTTTTGGCCCTATAGAGTCTCTGATTGTGAATTCAATTCCTTACTTCTGCATCAAAGTAATAGCAATAACAAAAATCTTGATGGTAGGATTAACTTTGAACAAATGCAGATATGTGGCTGGTTTGAACATTAAAGAAGAACCTGTAAAGGAATTTCTTTGCAAAATCCTGCAGCTGGTAAGTTAAACTGGCAAACCAAAAACGCCAGTGCTCAGAATCAAACTCTTCAGCAACTCGGTAAGAAGGACAGATGTGCTATGGGCAATGATCTTAATCTTAAATGACCTCATGTTCCAAAAAGGCTTGTGTGGATTCTCACACATGTCACTATTGTTTTCTCATTTTTTTTCAACCTTTTTAGTCTTAATCTATTCCTAATTACAAACACCTTCAAAACCTTTCTAAACTTCCATACTAATAAACAAATATTCAGGCCTCAACACTATCTCATGACCAATAGAATTGAACTCAAAGCCATTTGCATTTTCTTCATATCTAATGCATGTTTTTTTCTTCCACAACATCATCATTTGACTCATCTTCAGTATCATCCCCAGATTCATAGTCATCAACATCATGAGCACTCTTACCTCTATCTCCAAAGGTATTATTTAGATCAGAGAAATTTGGATAAGAACCATCTAGATTATAGCCATCTAGATCAGAACTATATGGATTAACCTTATACTTATCTTCAAATTCATCAAATTCACCTGCAAATGCTTAGAACTATTATACAACTCTTCGTTTCTATTTCCACATTTTTATTCAAATGTTGTGAGCACTTTGTTTACTACTCTACTTGGATCTTTATCATCAAGAGAAGAAGTGCTTGGAACCTCTAGAAAATCAATCCAATAAGCTTCTTATGTCTTAATCTAAATGAAGTGGGAACTGGTCTTTAGGTATGAGAGATTGATCAACAACAGCATAATTGTTGCATAGCTGGACCATTAAGGAGAAATGATACAAAGTTTTTATTAAGCGTCACTACAAATTTAGCCCAACTGTACCACTTTAGTCTGAGCTGTTCAAATGTCTCTAGCAAGTCTTTGTCAATCAATATTGTTTACTGCTTAGTCTGCCATGGAAACATCACTTTATAGGATAACCACAACAAGTATCCTTAATATCAATCCACATTTTGTGCAAGCTATATTGCTCTCGAATAGCTAGACCAACCACAAAGGTTTCACCATTTATCAGTGCCTTAATATCAAAGTATGCTAAGCTGCATAAATAATGAAAAAAATGATTAGCCTTAATAAATGCCATCTACTACATCAACATTATTAAATGTAATATAAAAAAATATTACACAAAAATATTACTCTTGGAATGTCATCAAAAGTAAACCATGGGCCATTGGAAGGTTTAGGAGGAGAATTTTATTGATGGGGTGTAGGATTGGTATCAGAATCTGCTTCCTCAACTATAGGCGTTTGAGGAGGAGAAGATGGGGAAGGTTCATTTGATCCTGTCAATGGTTGAACTATGAGAAGTCAGGGGGTTGTTTCACATAAACTTCCTCCATAATATAACCATTTAAGAAAGCACTTTTGACATCCATTTAAAATAAAATAAAATCTTTATAACATGCAAATGTTAATAGCATCCTAATGGATTCTAGTCTAGCTACAGGTGCAAATGTTTCATCAAAATCAATTCCCTCTTCTTGGTTATTCCTTACAACCACACCGGATTTATCCATTTTATTTCTAAATACCCATTTAGTGCCTATAATGGATTGATTTTTCGGTTTGGGAACTAATTCCCACACATTATTTCTCTCAAATTGATTCAACTCCTCTTGCATTGCCATAATCCAAGATTCATCTGCAAAGGATTTTGGTTCAATTTGAGATATAAATGCAACATGCTCACATATATTCCTAAGTGATGGCCTATTAGTTATACCCTGTGATGGATCTCCTAAATTTAAGTCCTTAGGATGAGAAGAAACAAACCTCCACTCCTTGGGGAGTGTTTTAGAAGTACCTTCATTTTGCTCTGCATTTGTTTCTTCATGTTGCTCCTTTTGATTTCCATGTGGTGCATCCTTTTTATTACCCTTTTATGACTCTTCTTGTAGTTCTTCATCTGCATCATTATTAATAACAATTTTCTCCGCAGAGGAGGGGTTAGTTTCATCAAACGTAACATGCATAAATTCTTCGACAACTATCGTTCTTTTGTTATAAACTCTATAAGCTTTACTTGAGTTTGAATACCCAAGAAAAAATACCAACATCAGATTTTGGATCAAATTTGCTAAGATTATCGTTTGTGTTCAAAATAAAACATTTGCATTCAAAAACTTTGAAATAACCAATATTGGGTTTTCTATCTTTCCAAAGCTCACATGATTTAAAACATAACATGCAGTGTTGACGGCCTCAGCCCAAAAATACTTAGGCAAAGAATTTTCATTCAACATAGTCCTAGCCATATCTTGAATCGACCTATTTTTTCTCTCAACAACTCCATTTTGTTGTGGAGTTCTAGGTGATGAAAATTTATGCTCAATGCCAAAATCATTACAGAATTTTTCAAATAAATGATTTTCAAATTCTCCACCATGATCACTCCTAATGCATATAATACCATACCCTTTTTCATTTTGAACTTTCCTACAAAATAATTTAAAAGTATCAAGAGCATCATCCTTATTAGTTAAGAATAATATCCATGTGTACAAAGGCATAATACTTGCCACTTAGGCTATCATATCTTGAAGGTCCAAATAAATCTATATGAAGTAGTTGAAGAGGTTTTGAAGTGGAAATATGATTTTTGCTTTTGAACGAGGTTTTGATTTGTTTACCAAATTGGCATGCTTCACAAATTCTATCTTTTTGAAAACCGATTTTTGGAAAACCTTTAACTAAATCATTTTTGGAAATCTTTGAAATTAAATCCATGCTTGCATGTCCTATTCTTCTATGCCATAGCCAACTGCATCATGCAATGCCAAAAAACATAAACATTAACACATCTATTTCCTATAAATAATATTTTTCCATCACATGCATTCTCAATAACACATCTATTCTTATCAAAAACAACTTTATAACCCTGACTAATGTTAAGAAAATTGTGTTTCAAGTTTTCAACCAAACATACATTTTTAATGAGAGTAGAGGATACATTACCAATATTTCCGATACCAATGATTTTTCTTTTTGAGTTATCTCCAAATGATACGTTTCCACCGTTTTCAATCTTGGTAAAACTTGAAAACCAAGAGTAATTCCCTATCATGTGTCTTGAACATCCATTGCCCAGGTACCACTTATTTTTCCTTTTCTTTGATCCTTGCAGAAAACGTTTCTAAGTTTTAGGTACCTAAAACTTCTTGGGTCCTTGAGTGTTAGGAAAGGTTCCTTTTGGAACCCAAACAAATTTCACACCATAATATGCATTTCTTTTCGTTGTACACCTATTTTTCATGTGACCATCTTGATTACAATAATGATATACAATTTTATTATTAATAGGGGTACTCTTCACAAAGTAATTCTTATAATACTTTTGTTCCAAATTTGGCTTATAACCAATACCTCCTTTGTCAAATACACATTTTTGTGAATTGAGCATGTTATCCAACATCTTTTGCCTATTTGTAAATTTTAGCACAATTTCATTTAGCTCATTATTCTTCTTCTTAAGCACTTCATTCTCTTTTATCAATTCATCTACATGTGATTTTTGACGCTCATATGAAGTACTTTGTTTACCTTTAAAGGATGTAATTTTATTTTCTAATTCTAATTCTTTTATCTTCTTATTCAAAGACTCATTGCATTTTTCCAGAACATCCTTTTCATTTGTAAGTTCTAGCATTTTCTTTTTAAGGCATGCATTCTTTTTACCTATTTTTATCCACTCATCATGCAATTCTTTGAAGGCATCATGTAATTCATCATATGTAGGAAGATCACTTACCTCATTAAGTTTACCCAATGATTCTTCCCCAATCGCCATGAGAGCTAGATTTGTCATTTCTTGATGCTCTTCATCATCGCTCGTCTCCTCATCGCTATCGTCCCATGTAGCTACCATTGCTTTCTTCTTGAGCTTGTTGAGAAGAGGACACTCAAACCGTATATGTCCAGGCTTTTTACATTCATAGCAAGTGATTGACTCATTCTCCTTTTAATTCTTGAAGTTTCTGAACTTTCTCCGCTCACTAGTTTTCTTGTAGAATTTTCTAAATCTTCTAGTTAACATAGCCATCTCCTCATCATCTAGCTTGCTTTCTTGATCACTCTCATATTTTGAAGCTTTGAGAGCAATGCTTTTCTTCTTCTCCTCCTGCCATTTTTTCTGCTGTCAAATCTTCTTTATATGAAATAAGAGAGCCAATTAAATCATCAATAGGTAAAGCATTTAAATTTTTGGCCTCTTCAATGGCAGTCCTTTCAGGTCTCCATTCTTTTGGAAGTGACCTAATGGTTTTCTTGACTTTCTCGCTATTTGAAAAAGTTTTTCCTAGGGCTCCTAAGGTGTTCACTATGTCAGTAAACCGTGTATACATAGAATACACACTTTCATTTTATTCCATTTGGAACAATTCGTATTGGCGGGTGTATCTACTGATTTTAGACTTTTTAACTTGAGCACTCTCACAACTAGATACTCTATGGAATTCTTTCTTATCTAGAGCACAAAATAGAGCATTCATTGCCTTGGACCTCTTTTTCTTTTCCAACACACTCCATTGACTTGACGGTTTAGGAATATCATCTCCTTCATTTTTAGTTATAAGCATAAATGGACCATCACAATCAACTTCCCAAATTTCGTAATCTAAGGCTTGCAAATAAATTCTCATTCTAGTTTTCCAATATGGTTAGTTATTATCGTCAAAGAATGGTGGTCTCATTGCGGATTGTCCTTCCTTAAAGGTTGAGTCATATTGGGTTGCCATTGATCTTTAGCTCTAGACTGTTAAGTCTAAACAAGAGCACCTCGCTCTGATACCAAATGAAATACAAGTTATGCAACCCAAGAGGGGGGGTGAATTGAGTTTTTAAAACTTAAGCTAAGCAAACCACACAATAATTCAATCTAATGCCTTAATGAAATCGAAAGCAATAAATTCAATAAATCACAAAAATAAAAGAGTAAGGGAAGAGAAAACAAACACAAGGATTTTTACGTGGTTCGGCAATCCCTGCCTACGTCCACGCCTCCAAGCACACCGGGCTTGAGGATTTCACTATCCAAGCCTCCCAAGGCTTCAAATGCTTACAATTGACTTCCAAGGTGTCAATGTGTATCCCAATCTCTTTACAATAAGAGATTATCCCCAATCTCTTAGCTCAAGTGTATCCCAACACTTATAACCTCTCAATTTGATTTTACAAAAAGAATTACAAAAATTTCTCTCACACAATGTGTTTGAATACAAATGAAACCCCAATATGTGTGAGTAAATGAAATGAATACACAATGTTTATGCTTTTAGATTTGCAGAGAAATGCTCAAAATATCAATGGTTGCATCAATCAAAATGAGTTTGATTTGAGCCAATTTATAGTTGAGGAAGAAAACTAGTCGTTATTTACTTTTTGGTGATAACCGGCTTGCTGCTTTTGTGAATTTGGTTAGCCACTTTATGTTACCATTATGTTCAAAATTTTGAATTTTTGCATATCTGATATGCCGCTTTTATGAATCTAGTTAGCCGCTTTCATTCCAGAGAGTTTCTGCCCATAACCGGATTGCTGCTTTGTAACATCCGGTTAGCCGCTTTGCTACAGTGCCGGCTACAGTGAACTATTTTCTAAAATTATAATTTTACCCCAAAACTTTCTATAACTATATTATGGCCCAAAATGTTATGAATAGTTTCAAATAGGTCCAATTTCAGAATTTCTAAATAATGCTTGTTATTCCCAAAACTTTCTGAAATTATTATATGACCCAAATATGTGGAAATTATAGTATGACCAAAAATATTTTAAATATTTGCAAATAGGCCCAAATCCGAAATTCAAAACAATACTTATTAAAAATCAAAATTTTCATTTTAGTCCACATCTTGAAAAATAACTAATTTCATAAAAACAATTTCTTGTTATATAAAGGATAATGTGTAATTCTTTATTTATCCAAAACATGTGATTTGTTATCATCAAAATCAACATTTTATAGCCATATAGGCTAACAATTTGAGTGGCCAATTAGATAGGACTTGAATAAATTTTATTGCTTGATTAAAATAATTGATCCGTAATTGTCTTAATTATTTAATCATTAGTACCAAATTGACATAACCTAGGTTAAATAGTCCGAGCTTAGTTGTTTATTGCCTAGATCAATCTAATATCTTTCTCTGCTTAATGCTTATATTACATTAAATTTAGAGAGTTTGTTTTAAATTGTTCAATGGTTAAAGATTAGGTGAATAACTTGTTTTGTCTAACGACATATTAAGGAAAGATAGAGATTAATAGAGCTTATTGTTGTCTACAGTTGATAGTTTCAATACAAATTGGTGATAGAATTGATATATTGATTATTTGTATGTTTGGTGGTGGCTAATGATCCTTTAACTAAAGTTTTCATTATTACTATCTCTTTTTCCTTTAATTAGAGTGTCCATTAAATTATTATCTTTGTAGTTTTAGTTCTCTATTTCTTGATATTTAGTTAAAAATTCATAAAACCTCTTTTTTTTTTTAATAGAGTTGGCATTTTCTTTAGTTAGATTAATTTATGTTTTTAGTTTTATTATTATTATTATTATTATTATTATTTTATTTTAAGTCTTTGTCTTGGAATTGACAATAAATTAAAGTGGAGTCCTCGTGGGATCAATCCTTACTTGCTCTATATTAGTTGTTTATATTACTAGTAAGGTTTTAGATTTGGTTTACCCTAACAACATTACCTTGAGTCTTGTAAAAGCATGTAAAAATGTTGAGATCAGGCTTTAATTTGTTATGTTCAAACGTGGTTGATGTGACAACATTAGATGAAGTAACAGTTAGACTATGTGGTGACTTTTTACTTGTTAGAAAAACTCTTTCACCCCTCTTTCGTTGGGATTGTAGTATAATTCATGGTGCACTTAGTCAGTGGATATATCTTTTCGATTGGTACATTAAAACTCTTGAAGGTTACATCTGAAACTGCAACTATCATGAGGATTATATAGCAAAGAATTATATTGCAAAGGAAGAATTAGAATTTTGTGTAGAATAAATGTCAAACATGAGTACAATTTGTTGAAATTCACTAGATCAAGAGCATGTGTGCATCTTGCATAACAAGTAAGAAGTTATACTGTACATTAGGTAATTTGCTTAATTTCTTCTAATCAAATCTAGATTTTTTTTTAAATCTCACAAACTAAACTTTCATGTTCTGGATTTTTAATATGAACATGGATTGGTTTAAAACCTATTATTCATATCAAAATGACAAATGGCTACAAGAGGAACACAACCTTATCTTTGCTAGTTGGCTAACTAATGAGGTTGGGACACGGCTACCATGCAGGGCATAAAATCCCTGTATGGTGCAAGGGCCAAACTTGAGCCATTGGATTCAACTTGTTTGAATCCAACGGTTGTGGTTTTAATTTTTTTAAAAAAGAGAAAAAATGAACAAAAACAGGAAAAAAATAAGGCAACCGGTTGAATCAAAAGCATTTTCCCCTCCCTTCCTCTCTTTCTCCCTCCCTTTCTCCCTCTCTTTCTCCTTTCTCCCCCCGAACATTGAGCAGATCTTTGTCATTCCTCACACTGTCACGGTCTCGTTCTTGGTCACTCTCCCACTCCGGCTCACACTCCCGCTCCCACTCCGGCTCACACTCCCGCTCCCACTCCGGCTCACACTCCCGCTCCCGCTCTTGCTCACACTCAGGCTCCCATTCTCGCCGTTGTTGTTGCTGTTGGTCTTGGCTTTTCTTCCAACTCACACTCACGCCCGAACTTGCTCTCACTTTCGCTCTAGCTCCCGGCTCCGACTTTCACTCTTCTTATCAAGGTTACTCAACTTTAAACTTAGCCTTGTATTTGTTAAAGTGATTTAGATCTGTAATTTGTTATATTTGGGGAAAACGATTTGTTAATGATATAGTGTAGAAATATAATGCTTACATAATATTTGACAAAATGCCACAAAGAACTATAGAACTATTTGTCATCTTTTAAGATAATAGGTTAATTTTTTTTTTGTTGACAAAATGCTGTAGCCGTGTTTTCAAATTTTTTTATAATAATTCGATGATGAAAAAAATTAGACTTGGCCATTCGAGTGTGGTAGCTTTGTGTGATAGTTTGGCGTATGCATTCGTTTGATGCAAGATGCATTTCGGTTAATGCCCATCGCACGTGTGAGGTGTGTTTTGGTGCGATAGGCACCGTCGCACCTAACACGTGTGCGAGAGGCAGTAATTGTTGTTTATTAACTGCTTTCTTGTAGATTTTACAAGAACACATGGAATCTGTTGATGGTAAGAGGAAAAAATCGAAAGAAAAATCATTATGGCAGGAAAAGCAAGCAGTGAAAAAAAAAGCATGGATATACTATTTGTAAGTATAATTTATATGCATTTATGTACCCATTATGTTAAAAGGTTCAATTTTTTTAATTAATGTAACTTAAAATATTGATCACAGTAAGGCAGAAGCAAAACGACTAAGGCTATTAGGGGTAGAAAAGGTGGATAAAACGGTATGTAGCAAAAATAATGACCTGCTGGATATTCAATTTTCTCTTGCCTAAAATGATATGCCACTGATCGTATATATATTATCATTGTTGTAGGTTAGAGCTGATATTGCACAAAATTGGAAGAAACTAACCCCCGAGGAGAGGCATCAATGGATGGTTAGTAATATGAATGAGATATCTAGCTCAAATAGTGGTGAAAATAGTGGTACGAGTAAAAATATTAAGGAATCTGATGAGGAGAAGACTGATGGTGGCAACCTTCTATCTCGATGTCGTGTAGCCTCATTCTCCGATGTGGTTTCATCTTTTTCAAGTGACCAACAAGTAGCAGTGAATGAAACCGGCTTAGGAAGTCTACTTGACCTAAAATGTGGACGCTTAAGACAAGAGTTATGTGCAGCACTAATTGAACAATGTGATGTAGGTAGGCAAAGTATAATTCTACATGGGAAAGAATACAATTTAAGCCCTACAATGTTTGCAACTATAATGGGGGTTAGAGATGGAGGCACACGTGTGGACTTAAATGACCAAGCAATTGATATAACTGATTTGCGTGTAGTGTATAGTAGTGGACCTAGAGGAATTCATATAGCGGAGGTGAAAAAAAGGCTAATGAATACTTCAACTTCTGATGATGAATTTAAGATACTTTTTAGTCTTTTTGCGTTGGGAACCATATTATGTCCCACAAGTGCAATATACATTAATCCGTTGTATCTTCGTGCACTGAAAGATACAAATTCAATTAGAGAAAAAAATTGGGCTAGTTGGTGCTTTACCTTTTTATGGGAAGGTGTGCAAAAGTTTAAAGAGAATAAAGTTAGCTCTGTTAGCGGCTGTGTTCTTTTCTTAAAGGTTCGTATTTAATTAAGAAAAAATATATTGTTTCTTGTTTCTTGTATTTTGGTTATTTCAGTCCATAACATACGTACTTTGCCATTGATGGACAGTTGTTCTACTTTTCCTCCGTTGTATATGATCGACCTTCTATTGATAGAACAGTGTGTCCTATCAGTGTGTGGAATAATGATGAGATTCGACGATTCTTGAAATGGCAAAAAAAGCTTGGTGGCATCAAAAGCAATAAGGTATAAAATACATGCATACTATTTTAATGAAATCAATTACCATATTTTTGGACTAAATTGTTATTATTTTATGAATTATTTTAGGTTTCCATGCGTGACCCTGATCGGCTTCATAAGCCTGAACAAGCAGAACCTCCTGGGTGGAACAATGCGAATAATGATGCTTTTCAGTTACTAATGGAAAGGTTTGGGTCATTCGTCGCACAAAACAAAGAGTCGTTCCAAACCATTGAACGAAGATTGGAAAATATAGAGAAAATATTGGGAGAGTTGACATCAAAGTATCACGGAGGATCAAGCAAACAACCAGTTGCTCCCGATCCACCTTCAAATTTGAAAAGTCAAAATCGTACATCTCCGGATGGAAAAACAATGTCAAAAACTGAAGGGAAAATGATTTTGGTCAGTGATGACGACACCGTGGATCGTAGAGTGAAAGCAAGTTTACGAGCCTTTGATGTTATGTTGGGCTGTATTGGGACTACTGCACATACTAGTGAAACTCCGCTCGATTCATTTCAATTTGATAGAGGACATGATCTCCATTTAACGCCAATACCTCGAGAGGAGGGAGAGGTTTGTCTAAGCGATCTTTAGTTGTAATTTAGTTTTAATGATAATGAATTAATTTTGACCCTGGACATATATAGAATTTAGCTGAACCACTTGACACTAAGCAAGAGTTCCAGACCTCCACTAGCATGAGCGTACCAGCAACACGGCCAGCACGGAACAGAAGGCTGGGACGATACCAACTCTCTCCTTATGATAAAGTGTCTCGAAGAGCGAAGGCTAAGTTTAGAGCTGGTCCTTTCTATGTAAATAACCCCATTTCTCTTGACCAATTGAAGCTCATTCAATATGCATTTGATAAAGGTGGTAACGGAAGGTACTTGTGGTTTATAGGGCTTTGTATTTTTTATTCCCCTGTACATATATATTGATTAGCTAACACTTTATTACTTGTTTGTGTTTTCAGCGAAATCATTGTCTCTACTGATGATCAATTTATCTCCAGGCATAATTTCATGAGCCTTTTGCCTAACACGGCTCTGAGTGGAGAGGTTTGTGGTGTATTGGCACTCACATCATCGTACTATATGTTTGGATGCCTTATTGCAAAATTGAATACTAAGTTGTCACTTATTGACCACTGTTTTAGATTCTCACCATGATAGCATATCACCTCACACTATGTGAACGGGCTAAACGCAGTGATGCACCAATAAACTGGTATTTACCGACAATATATGCAGTAAGTATCCACCACTATTATTTCTATGTGAATTGAAGTTGTTGTTTATCTATAATAATTTTTCAAACATTGCTCTGTACAATAAGATTTTTTTTCAATACTTGTGCATTTATTGACATATCACTTGTTTACTTATTGTTCTTTTATAGCAATCAGCACTTACCGTTGGAGCCAACGTTGATGGTTTTGCACAAGCAGCAAGTGTCGGAAAACCTTTCATGCTAGACTTTCAAAGGTGCCAAAAGGTTACTTTCTACACTCTCAACTGATTACAATTTTACTTTTTGTAAAACATCTTCTATGAGAAAAATACTTATTTTTATTTGTTAGATTTATGTTCCAATTATCGATGGTGACTGATTTTTTTTGTTAGATTTATGTTCCAATTAACGATGGTGCCTTTCATTGGTTCTTGTTCATCGTGAATGTCAAGGAAGGCTATGGTGAGGTTTGGGACCCTCTTCCTGATGGTCGAAGTAATCGAAAACGCGAGCAACAAGCTGAACGCATAGTATGTTACATGTGTATATGTCGTTCCTCAATTTGGTGTAGGTTTTTATTATTCAATAATCTAATTTGCCATTTTGATTTGAACTTCGCAGTTACATTCTCTTGATTCCATTTTTCATTCTAAGTTACCTCCAAATGCCAAGCCATCAACACGATTCATTTGGTTCCCTATTGGGTCTGGTGAGGGGGTTCTGAAACAACCAAATGGGTTTGATTGTGGAATTTATGTCATCAAATTCATGGAGACTCCAGGGCTCATTCCTAACAAATCATATATGGTAACAATTAAAAATTTTAATAGAGACATTTTAACTCGTTGTCTCCTTATTGTATTGATCAAGTAAAACAACTTATTCCAAAATATTCTTCATGCGTAGCATGATTCCCAAGATGTTCGTGGAAGACTAGCAGTTCAACTTATCGACTCGGCCTTTAATGAAGCACGAGCTGGATTGCTTGCTCAAGCAAACCTCACATTTGCTGAGCATGCTGCCCAGGCAAGGGCCATACTGTCTACGCTGAAGGCAAACACATATAGAATAGGCGCGAAAGCTCCAGGGAAAAGTCGGAAAAAAAAACCCAAAAAGATTACGGTCGTAAATGTTAGGTCTTCTTCATTGGGTTCGTGTGAAATTCCACATTTTGTTGTAGGTTTAGCTGTGGAATCATAATTGTTCATTTTGTGCACTGATTTTTGTAGTTTTACCACTAACATTGTTCTGATTAGTGTATTCAAATTAGTAAATGTCATGAATACTACTACCATAAGATACGTGGCGTTGTTATACCAGAACTACAACGGTTAAAACTGTACTTTGGACCAGTAGTCCGCAAGCTCGGGTTTCCAGCCGATATACCTCTGGAATCAAAAACTTTTAAACATTTTTTTTCTCAGGTTTATACAACCCAAAATAGACTTTCTTTGAGTCTAAAACAGGGTACCAAACCAGATAGGAAATGATCAAAAGTTTTCTGATGCACAGGATCCTTGCAAAAGGCAAGTGCAGAGCATACTTCCTTAAGTTTTCAAAATGAACAAATTTAATCCTTTATTCTTTTCTTTTTCCTAGAACTCCATTTGCAGAGAGAGAAGAGAGAGTTTAGAAATTCATGGAAGAAAACACACGAGAGTTTATTTCTGGAAAACTAGACAGGACCCCTATCTTCTTTCAAAAGCAAAAGATACGACAACATAGAGGATCCTTGAGATCATGACTTCTCAAGTGATCATGACCTGTAGCACACCTTTTTAGAAAACCAAGCCCACCGATCAAGACTTGGACAAATGGACAAAAGATAAAGCATGCTTACAAATACTTTTTACAACTGGCAAAAGCCAAAGCGTAAGGCAAGCCAAGACAAAACCATAAAGTAAAACATAATTATTACAACAAGACAAACTACTTTATTGAAAGCAACAAGACAAACAACTTTATGGAGATTGGAGATTCATGTAATCGTCTTCGGATGAGCTTTCGGTTTCATCGGGGTCAGTGTCACGGTTGGATGTTGGGAAAAAGGTTTTGGAGAGCTTTGGATGCTTACAGTGGGGACCACGGCAAGGGGGATAAGGACAATCTCTTCGGTATCCTGGCCTAGGGGATGTTTGAGTGGCTTTGTCAACTTTGGAGGGTTTAGTGGCCGTGTCAACTTGGGGAGGTTGGGATGAGGATCCTGGTTCATTCATGGATGGTTGTGGAAACTGTTGGAGATGTTGGCTGAGGGGAAGGAAATCTTCCCATGGGTCTTGGGAGTCTTGGTATAGAAAGTCAGTGTAGTCGGGCCGTTCTTCTTTAATGATGATGGCGGATGGAGTGGGGATCATGAGGAGGTCATGTTGTGGGCCTAAGGAGGTGTGGAAGATGTCTTTAAGTGGCGGAGGTTGGTGGTTTAATTGGCAAAGGTAGTTGTGAAGGACATCTTGGATTTCATTGTCAATGACAGCTGGGTGAGGTGCAGTAAACCATTCATATACCTGGTCTTGAGTCCAAAAGAGATTTGTATCGGGATGTTGGAAGTATGGCCTGTGGATAATAAATACTGAGGTGAACAATTGTGCTTCAGGGGTAGGCATACGTTCAAGATTGTAGATCTCGGACAATTGCTGTAGCTTCTTTCTCCACCATGGTATTGGGGAGAACCATTCAAGTAATGTCCAGGTAAGAGAGGTGGCTTTGTCTGGGTCAAGGAGATGTTCCAAAGTGGGAGTAATTGGTAGGACTAACTTAGTGGCATAAAGGACTGTTAGGCACCAGATGTACCATAACACATCTTCAGTGGTTTCTCTGGATGGATCAAGGGTTAAACCTGTAAGGAACAGATTTTCTGGGTGGAAGGAGGAAAATGGAAAGGGTTCTGTTACAAGGTAGGCTTTCATGAAGAAGCGAAAGAGAGCTTTTCTTGCAAACTCTTGGATGGCAAAGACAGAAGAAAAGGTTTTATTAAAGGGAAAAGTTTTCTTGGTGAGAGCTTCTGGGGGTAGTGATGTAGCCATGGAGATGATCGGAAAGTGGTATGTAGTGGAAAACAGGGTGAGAGGTTTTTCTGGTTTTGAGAGTCTGGATAGCATATCAGGGATGAGGTTCTGGGATCCCTTTATATGCTTGACCGAAAAGTCATATTTGGAAAACCAATCTTTTAATCTGAGTAACATTTTTTCGGGAACAGTTTTACCTTTGAAATTGAGAATATTGGGGAAGGCTGAGCTGTCCATACGGATGAGAAAATGGTGTCCAATCAGATGATACTCAAACTTTTTGATGCCATTCTTTACCGCTAAGATTTCTTTGAACACGCTATGGTAATGCTTCTGTGTGTCAGAAAATTGTCCACTAGCGCAAGCGATAAAGTGTTCTTTTCCATTGATTTCTTCAAGGAGGATGGCACCCCATGAGTCATCACTTACGTCTGTCTGCAATGTGCGCTTTCCATCAGTAATCAACTTTAAAGGAGGCGGATTTTGTGCAATCTGCTTGAGAGTGGTGACAACATTTGTGTGGTCAGCATTCCATTCGGGGGGCTTCTTTTTCAATAAAGCCGAAAGGTGATGAGTGTAGTGATCCACATGTGGGATGAAGTCTCTGATGTAATTAATGATGCCGAGAAACTGTTGAACTTGCTTTTTGGAAAGTTGCTGATCTGAAAAGTGAAGCAATTCTTGGGCAATATGCTTTCCTGGCTGATAATGGCCATCTTTTATGATCATACCAAGGAATTCAATATTGTTGGTAGCAATGGTGCTTTTCTTGGCCGATAACATAATTCCATGACTTTGGACAATATCATAGAATTGAGTTAACAGCTAACGATGTTCATCATGGGATCTTGAAAAAAGCAAAAGATCATCAATGTAAATTAATGCATGAAAGATGTTGACCATGGATTTTTGGAAAATGGATGGTGCAGTTTTGAGGCCAAAGGGTACGACTGTCCATTGAAAATGGGCATTTGGGATACAAAAAATAGTTTTGTAACGCTCAGAGGGTTCAATGCCTAATTGCCAGAAACCTGATTTTAAATCGAATTTTGAAAAGATCTGGGCATTTTTGAGAAAAGTAAACATGCTTTGTCGACGAGGCAAGGGAAACTTGTCATCTTGTAAAAACATGTTTAATGGCTGATAGTCAATAACTATGCGTTTCTTGCCTCTGACAATTTCAGAATGCTTTTCAACATAAAAGGCTTGGCAAGCCCATTGAGAATGTGTGGGCTCGATTAAACCCTAGGCTAACAATTGGGAACATTCCTGTTGGGCTAGGAGTAAGTCAGAAGGACTCATTCCTGGATGAGTAGCTTTGGTTGGGTTAATGTCTTCATTGAGTTTGAAAGGTAACTTAATGAAGAAAGACTTATTTTTCCACAAGGGGTTTGGATGAGTGAACTCAGAATGGGACTGTGGACAGAAACTCAAAAGCTTGTTTGAAATATCCTGGTAGGGTTGAGGGGTTTCAGACAGATTGTAGAGATTTAGAATGTCTGTGAAAGGTTTGAACATGGACTTGACTCGAATGCCATTGGGAAGGATTTGGAGGTGTTTGATCTGGTGAAGGATGTCAAAACCTAACAAGAGATCCTTATTAGGAAGGGTTGAACCGATAACCTTGGTCCAAATGACACAATTGGGGAAGATTTGAATACCAATGGGTTTTTTGGTAATCAGGGAGGTGGTAAATAGTTTGCCATTGACAGCTTTGAAATGTTCTTCATATTCTGTCCAGTATTTTGGTGGAAGAATATGTGGGTTTAACATGCTGCGTTGGGCACCAGTGTCGATGAGACCAATTGCGGGAATGGGCCTGTGGAATTTTGAGGGCAAGATTTGGAGTTTGATGGATGGGATAGGAATAGTAGTGTCAAGGGACAGTAACTGTTGGTGGAAAATGGCTTGGGACTGATCACTGTCTGAATCATCAGAGGAGTTCTGTAGTGCGAACATTGTGTCATCATTGGGTTCATCTTGTTCAGAGAAATAGAATTCCAGTTCATCCTTGTCTGGAGAGTAGTCGGTAGTGGCTTGAAGATGCTCGACTAGCCGGATGAATTTTTCTCTTTTGTTGGGACAATCTTTGGCATAGTGGCCTTTTTTCTTGCAGATAAAGCATCTACTTGAGTGCTTTCGTTTGAATTCTCTGGAAGAGGATGATTTCTTTCTGAAAAATCTGTAGGGCTTTCTAGATCTGCGACGTCTTGATGAAAAGTCTGGAGTTTTGAATTTTCGAACATGCCTTTTCTTCTTAGGACTGCAATCACAATCCTTTTTCTTTTTGCATTTGATCTGCAAGTAGGGCTTTTTGCAGGCACTCCGAAATGGTTCTTTATCTTCCAATAGTTCTTTAAAAAACTGCTTCTGCTCGTAAAGTTTGTCGAGATAGGTTTTGGCAAGCTGGAAGATTTTGCTAAAAGAGATGTTGTCAAGGGCAAGATTAGAGGCTGTGAGTTGTCGTTGTATGTCTGGTTGGAGTTCTTCTGGAAGGGAAGCCAGAAAGACATGCTTTAATGTCGGTTCATTGAATCCATTAAGCTTATAGAACAGCAGGGACATGCGCTTATAATGGAAGTCAAGATCCTTAGTATTGAGGGAGCAGCATTTCATGTGGAGATAGTCTCGTCTTGCAGCTTCAAAAACTGCAGAAGGGTCGCCAAGGAATTGATCATGGAGAACAGCAAGAGCACTTGAAACTTCTGGGAGATCAACAAACTGTAACTGGCGATATTGTCCTAACGAATCAAACCAATCTCTTAGAGCACCCGTAAAACGAGTAGCAAACTCTCTAAGGACTGATTGAGTTGTGGCTCCTGGACGTAGCATTTGGAGGTCAATCCAGGCAGACATTTCATTAAGGCGATCACGCCATTTATGAGATGGAAGATCATCAAATGTGAACCATGGACCATTTGACGATTTTTGATTGGATGGATTGGTCGGGGCCTGAGTTGGAGAAGGTTGGTTGGTGGCCGAAGATTCAGGCATTTATTCTTCAACTTCGGAGGGAATATCAACATATGGTTCTGTATGAGAGGTTTGGCCTTGGGTAGGTTGATCAGGTTGAGCCATCAGGATTTTGGTAATATCAGCATAGGACTTTTCAGAGTCACTGGCAGATGCTGAAGATTCTGTGTCGGTTTCGATATGGCTATCTGAAACAACTATATTTGAATTAGAAGTTTGATCATTTGTGGTGGATGAATGGGTGATTGTGTGAGCAGTAAACAGGTGCATGGGTTCTTTATCCTTGGATTGGGTAGGAGGTTGGGAGATAGTTGGTGGTGGTACGGATGGTGATGTTCGTGCTGGTGTAGAATCAGAGGATTGATGACCAGGAATAGAAATAGAGGATTGATGAAATGTGACAGGTCGTGGTTGAGGTTTAGACTTTGGTTTAGGTTTAGGTGTTGGTGGTAAATGATTGTCTCTAAAAAGAGTATGAGTCATACCAAATAACTTGAAAGGATCATACTGCCGAATAGGGGAAAGCATAGAGGCAAAGGGATGATAAGTTGGACCTATAGAAGGGATTGGAGGTGATGTGGTAAAAAGGGTAGGTTTGTGTTTGTCAGATTCAATCTGAGCAAGTTCAGCTTTCAAGCGCCTGATTTCCCTTTTTTTTTGGTCAAATTCCGGGCCATTGTACCTGTGGGCAAGCATGGCTCGTAACTCTGAATCGAGTTGACCAATTATGGATTGAAGATTTTGGTGGATCTGTTGCATCTGGGCAGCAATAGAGTCAACTTTCGTCTCAATTTGATCAGTTCGAAAACTGATTTTTTCAACTTTTGAATTGAGTTGCAACAAAGTATCATTTTGTGTCCTGGCATTTTGAGTTTGCCAGTTGAGGACTGATTCAAAAGGCTTGGGGGGCTCAAGGTGGCCAGTGGAGGTAATAGGTAAAGGGATAAAGGGTTTGGACACAACATTTCATTGTGAATCTGTGTGAGGTTCTAAAGGAGGAAAGGAGGAAGAGTAATATGAAGAAGTAGAGGAAAACATCATACAAGCCTGTGGTTGGACGATAGGTGTTGGGTGTGGGAGTGGTGATGGAATCTCAGATTTGCAATGTTTTGCAATCCATTTGAGTTCTTTTATATTTTTTAGGATGACATAACACATACTACAATTGTGACGGTTGATTCCCCTCAATATTGCAAGATTTAAAACTAATTGCAAAAATTTAAAAACCTCGCCCTAATAATCATCAACATCTCAAGACAAGCACATTGGTTAAAAATTATCCAAACACATTAGGCATGATGGGAATGATTTTTCTAAACCCATTTGATGTCAAAACGGTTGAAAATGATGGCTTTTGGAGTGAGAAAGAGAAAAGATGAAACAGTTTGAGATAGAGAGAGATATCCGGTTTGCTGAAATGGCAGGCCGGATTCGTGCCAGAGAGCTCTGGAACGAAACTAGAAAACCGGTTGGCCGAATCCGGCATCTCTAGAACGAATCCGACTTGCCGGATCCGACCTACCGGTTTCGGCCAACCCATTTTTCGGTTTCGTTCCAGAGCTGTCTGGAACGAATCCGGCCTACCGGATCGCGCCAATCGGCAAGCCGGTTTCGTTCCAAAGCTCTCTGGAACGAATTCGCCTTACCGGATCACACCAACCGGTTAGCCGGTTTCGTTCCAGAGCTCTCTTGCTCGAAACTGGCTATCCGGTTTGATAAATCTATACGATAAACGGCTTTGCATGTGATTAGAAGCGGTATACCGGTTTATCTTTGGAAAATATTTTGCCATTACAATTAAATACATCGTTAAAAAAAACTTCAATTAAAATACATGTCTTTCGAATAATGAAAAGCTTCAATTAGATACATTACATGTTTTCCAATTAGTGAAAAGAATTGTCTCCAAGCCACAAATCAGAGTGCATGGTGGGATATGGAAGAAATGTGAAGGTATTCCTTCCCATCGATGGTGGCATTGATGAATTATTCCACAAGTGATCTGTGCATTCAAAACACGATTGAGAACTACTCCCACATTCATTTTCGGTTTCAATTTCATATGAGGCGTCACTATTGTAGAACGAAAAATGTTCACTCGAGCCAGCTAATATAGATGTACCCCAACTGTCGTTGTTAGTAACATTGGCTTCGCTACTCCTGCAAATAATCAATCGTGAATAAAACTTAATACTGAGACAATAAATGGATCAAACAGTCAAAGACAAACATAAAAACATATTAAATACCTCATACTATTACTGGCAATAGGACAGCTTCTTGCTATATGGCCAGGCTGTCTACAAATGCTACACTTCCTGTTGTTTGAAGGGATTTTTTTAATCTTGTCACAGCACCTTTTGTCCTCACCACAACTGGATCTAGTACTGTGGATTTTGTTTGTGGACCGTATACAGAACTTTGAGGGCAAGTTCTTTGTCCTCCAAACAGTTCTTGAAATTTTGATGTCAATTGATTGATCGCAGCTAAAGCTTCTTTATACGAGTGGTCATTTTTTGCCGCATAGAAACACATTTTGTTAGTTGCAGTGTTCAAAGAACTGAATCTAGCAACATCGGAAATCTCATTATCAACTTGTGATCGGGCTAAGCTGCACGATGTATAATCCTTCGCCTTTTTTGTCCACCGATGAAGAATCATATTATTAGGAATATTTCTAAATTGTTCCACTTTCATGACATGAAACATGTGTCGACATGGGATTCCAGTAGAATCCATCATTTGCCACTGTCCACTTTATGTCTACGTTCCCAAATTGTGTCAGCGTGTAATAGTTAGTATCAGTGCAGGTCAAGGCTTCAAACTGAATCAAAGTGGCTTCTTGACGAATTTCTTCCCTAATCCAATGAAATATACTAATTGGGAAAACATTTGTAGCATGCTTTTCTAGGCTGCGTAAGTGTGTGGTCAACACAGGAGTACTAAATTTTGTTTTAAACTCATCTTGAACTTCGGTGGTCCGAATGTTGCGGAGTGCGCGATCAATTTGTAGCACAAATTCATATAATTTTAACCTGTACTGCAGAAAACGATTGAGATAACAATGAATACTTTCACACCAGCAAAAAATGTTCCTTTAAGAAAACCTTCGCCCATTTATGTCGCTTTGCATACATTTGTTTAACCCAACCATGTTTGTGTAGCTTAAACTCATCAACTAAAGCAAACCACCGCTGGTCAAATTCACTTGCACTCATGCCTGTCAACATAAGATCACGGAATTGACGAGTGAAGTCTTCGTTTTTAATATTTGCTTGTGCATTTCTCTCTAAATGCCAGCAACAAAGACGGTGAGTAGCTCCAACAAAAAACTGTCTTAATTGCCTTTGACATTACTTTATTGCCATCAGTAATCACGGAATTCGGCTTTCGATTACCCATAGCAGACAAAAAAGTCTCGTTGCCTGTATCACTCACCTTGGATCAACATTTTCTTTCGCCTGCATAGCTACTACAGGTGCAAATTTCAGCCATTGCAAAATCTCAGTGTTGTTCCTCAAGTAAGTGTTTATGACTTAAATATTTGTTTTATCTCAATTTTATTTTTATTTTTTAATATATGAATGACATTAAAATGATGTTGGATGAATGTGGATTGATTTTTAAAAATATACCCATTGTCATTGTATTTTGATCACTGTATTTTATTTGTTTTGTCAAATTTCGTGCTATTACCTTTCAAGATTTACAGATGAGTAAATCCTCTGATAATCTTAAGTTACCTTGGACCAATGTACTTGGAGCTCAGTTTGATTCAGTAGAAGATGCAGATGCATGGTACATGAACTATTCAAGATTGGTTGGTTTTAGTGTTAGAAAAAATGAGCTTCGTCGTTCCAAGTCTGGACAAACTACGATCCGTCGGTGGGTTTGTAATTTGGAAGGATATAGGGCTGAAAAATATTTGGCAAATGATAATAGAGTGCGGGAACCACGACCAATAACGCGTACGGGTTGCAAAGCATCGTTTCGAGTGAATTACGACAATTCCAGTGGCAAGTATACTGTGACAAAATTTAAAACTGAGCAACGAGACTGTTGAATCATACACATGGTTACTCCAAACTTTTTTGTCTGCTATGGGTAATCGAAAGCCGAAGTCCGTGATTACTGATGGCGATAAAGCAATGTCAAAGGCAATTAAGACAGTTTTTTGTTGGAGCTACTCACCGTCTTTGTTGCTGGCATTTAGAGAGAAATGCACAAGCAAATATTAAAAACGAAGACTTCACTCGTAAATTCCGTGATCTTATGTTGACAGGCATGAGTGCAGGTGAATTTGACCAGCGGTGGTTTGCTTTAGTTGATGAGTTTAAGCTACACGAACATGGTTGGGTTAAACAAATGTATGCAAAGCGACATAAATGGGCCGAAGCTTTTCTTAAAGGAACATTTTTTGCTGGTATGCGAAGCACTCAACGGTGTGAAAGTATTCATTGTTATCTCAATCGTTTTCTGCAGTACAGGTTAAAATTATATGAATTTGTGCTACAAATTGATCGCGCACTCCGCAACATTCGGACCACCGAAGTTCAAGATGAGTTTAAAACAAAATTTAGTACTCCTGTGTTGACCACACACTTACGCAGCCTAGAAAAGCATGCTACAAATGTTTTCCCAATTAGCATATTTCATTGGATTAGGGAAGAAATTCGTCAAGAAGCCACTTTGATTCAGTTTGAAGCCTTGAACTGCACTGATACTAACTACTACACGCTGACACAATTTGGGAACGTAGACATAAAGTGGACAGTGGCAAATGATGGATTCTGCTGGAATCCCATGTCGACACATGTTTCATGTCATGAAAGTGGAACAATTTAGAAATATTCCTGATAATATGATTCTTCATCGGTGGACAAAAAAGGCGAAGGATTATACATCGTGCAGCTTAGCCCGATCACAAGTTGATAGTGAGATTTCCGATGTTGCTAGATTCAGTTCTTTGAGCACTGCAACTAACAAAATGTGTTTCTATGCGGCAAAAAATGAGCACTCGTATAAAGAAGCTTTAGCTGCGATCAATCAATTGACATCAAAATTTCAAGAACTGTTTGGAGGACAAAGAACTTGCCCTCAAAGTTCTGTATACGGTCCACAAACAAAATCCACAGTACTAGATCCAGTTGTGGTGAGGACAAAAGGTGCTGTGACAAGATTAAAAAAATCCCTTCAAACAACAGGAAGTGTAGCATTTGTAGACAGCCTGGCCATATAGCAAGAAGCTGTCCTATTGCCAGTAATAGTATGAGGTATTTAATATGTTTTTATGTTTGTCTTTGACTGTTTGATCCATTTATTGTCTCAGTATTAAGTTTTATTCACGATTGATTATTTGCAGGAGTAGCGAAGCCAATGTTACTAACAACGACAGTTGGGGTACATCTATATTAGCTGGCTCGAGTGAACATTTTTCGTTCTACAATAGTGACGCCTCATATGAAATTGAAACCGAAAATGAATGTGGGAGTAGTTCTCAATCGTGTTTTGAATGCACAGATCACTTGTGGAATAATTCATCAATGCCACCATCGATGGGAAGGAATACCTTCACATTTCTTCCATATCCCACCATGCACTCTGATTTGTGGCTTGGAGACAATTCTTTTCACTAATTGGAAAACATGTAATGTATCTAATTGAAGCTTTTCATTATTCGAAAGACATGTATTTTAATTGAAGTTTTTTTTAACGATGTATTTAATTGTAATGGCAAAATATTTTCCAAAGATAAACCAGTATACCGCTTCTAATCACATGCAAAGCCGTTTATCGTATAGATTTATCAAACCAGATAGCCAGTTTCGAGCAAGAGAGCTCTGGAACGAAACCGGATAACCGGTTGGTGTGATCCGGTAAGGCGAATTCGTTCCAGAGAGCTTTGGAACAAAACCGGCTTGCCGATTGGCGCGATCCGGTAGGCCGGATTCGTTCCAGACAGCTCTGGAACGAAACCGAAAAATGGGTTGGCCGAAACCGGTAGGTCGGATCCGGCAAGTCGGATTCGTTCTAGAGATGCCGGATTCGGCCAACCGGTTTTCTAGTTTCGTTCCAGAGCTGTCTGGAACGAATTCGGCCTGCCCTTTCAGCAAACCGGATATTTCTCTCTATCTCAAACCGTTTCATCTTTTCTCTTTCTCACTCCAAAAGCCATCATTTTCAACTGTTTTGACATCAAATGGGTTTAGATGGCATCATTCCCATCATGCTAAATGTATTTAGATAATTTTTAACCAATGTGCTTGTCTTGAGATGTTGATGATTATTAGGGGGAGGTTTCTAAATTTGTGCAATTAATTTTAAATCCTGCAATATTGAGGGAAATCAATGATTCCCGTCACAATTGTAGTATGTGTTATGTCATCCTAAAAAATATAAAAGAACTCAAATGGATTGCAAAACATTGCAAATCTGAGATTCCATCACCACTCCCACACCCAACACCTATCGTCCAACCACAGGCTTGTATGATGTTTTCCTCTACTTCTTCATATTACTCTTCCTCCTTTCCTCCTTTAGAACCTCACACAGATTCACAATGAAATGTTGTGTCCAAACCCTTTATCCCTTTACCTATTACCTCCACTGGCCACCTTGAGCCCCCCAAGCCTTTTGAATCAGTCCTCAACTGGCAAACTCAAAATGCCAGGGCACAAAATGATACTTTGTTGCAACTCAATTCAAAAGTTGAAAAAATCAGTTTTCGAACTGATCAAATTGAGACGAAAGTTGACTCTATTGCTGCCCAGATGCAACAGATCCACCAAAATCTTCAATCCATAATTGCTCAACTCGATTCAGAGTTACGAGCCATGCTTGCCCACAGGTACAACGGCCCGAAATTTGACCAAAAAAAAAGGGAAATCAGGCGCTTGAAAGCTAAACTTGCTCAGATTGAATCTGACAAACACAAACCTACCCTTTTTACCACATCACCTCCAATCCCTTCTATAGGTCCAACTTATCATCCCTTTGCCTCTATGCTTTCCCCTATTCGGCAGTATGATCCTTCCAAGTTATTTGGTATGACTCATACTCTTTTTAGAGACAATCCTTTACCACCAACACCTAAACCTAAACCAAAGTCTAAACCTCAACCACGACCTGTCACATTTCATCAATCCTCTATTTCTATTCCTGGTCATCAATCCTCTGATTCTACACCAGCACGAACATCACCATCCGTACCACCACCAACTATCTCCCAACCTCCTACCCAATCCAAGGATAAAGAACCCATGCACCTGTTTACTGCTCACACAATCACCCATTCATCCACCACAAATGATCAAACTTCTGATTCAAATATAGTTGTTTCAGATAGCCATATTGAAACCGACACAGAATCTTCAGCATCTGCCAGTGACTCTGAAAATTCCTATGCTGATATTACCAAAATCCTGATGGCTCAACCTGATCAACCTACCCAAGGCCAAACCTCTCATACAGAACCATATGTTGATATTCCCTCCGAAGTTGAAGAAGAAATGCCTGAATCTTCGGCCACCAACCAACCTTCTCCAACTCAGGCCCCGACCAATCCATCCAGTCAAAAATCGTCAAATGGTCCATGGTTCACATTTGATGATCTTCCATCTCATAAATGGCGTGATCGCCTTAATGAAATGTCTGCCTGGATTGACCTCCAAATGCTACGTCCAGGAGCCACAACTCAATCAGTCCTTAGAGAGTTTGCAACTCGTTTTACGGGTGCTCTAAGAGATTGGTTTGATTCGTTAGGAAAATATCGCCAGTTACAGTTTGTTGATCTCCCTGAAGTTTCAAGTGCTCTTGCTGTTCTCCATGATCAATTCCTTGGCGACCCTTCTGCAGTTTTTGAAGCTGCAAGACGAGACTATCTCAACATGAAATGCTGCTCCCTCAATGCTAAGGATCTTGACTTCCATTATAAGCGAATGTCCCTCCTGTTCTATAAGCTTAATGGATTCAATGAACCGACATTAAAGCATGTCTTCCTGGCTTCCCTTCCAGACGAACTCCAACCAGACATACAAAGACAACTCACAGCCTCTAATCTTGCCCTTGACAACATCTCTCTTGGCAAAATCTTCCAGCTTGCCAAAACTTGTCTCGATAAACTCTGCGAACAGAAGAAATTTTTCAAAGAACTGTTAAAAGACAAAGAGCCATTTCAGAGTGCTTGCAAAAAGCCTTACTTGCAGTCCTAAGAAGAAAAGGCATGTTCGAAAATTCAAAACTTCAGACTTTTCATCAAGACGTCGTAGATCTAGAAAGCCCTACAAATTTTTCAGAAAGAAATCATCCTCTTCCAGAGAATTCAAACGAAACACTCAAGTAGATGCTTTATCTGCAAGAAAAAAGGTCACTATGTGAAAGATTGTCCCAACAAAAGAGAAAAATCCATCTGGCTAGTCGAGCATCTTCAAGCCACTACCGACTACTCTCCAGACAAGGATGAACTGGAATTCTATTTCTCTGAACAAGATGAACCCAATGATGACACAATGTTCGCACTACAGAACTCCTCTGATGATTCAGACAGTGATCAGTCCCAAGCCATTTTCCACCAACAGTTACTGTCCCTTGACACTACTATTCCTATCCCATCCATCAAACTCCAAATCTTGCCCTCAAAGTTCCACAGGCCCATTCCCGCAATTGGTCTCATCGACACTGGTGCCCAACGCAGCATGTTAAACCCACATATTCTTCTACCAAAATACTGGACAGAATATGAAGAACATTTGAAAGCTTTCCATCACTGTTAGGTAATGGGCCGGTTTCGTACGAACGAAATCGTAACACCGGAACACCCGACCCGACCATATTTTCATAAATAATTGGTCTTTCCGATCCGATCCGGTCGAAACACGACCGCTAGAGGATCAAGCAAATCTTCAGCGGTTATTGAAAAGTAAGTTTCCACTCGAGCGTACCACTTGACATACTCACAGCAAGAACGAACCCACCTACAAGCCCTAATTAGACGCGGACCTGTATGTCCACCATATCGAAGAGAGGAGCTTCTCGACTCACATTTACACGTCCAGGTCATATCATATGAGTGTCAGAGCTCAGGAGCTCTTTGGTTGAAGTCGGATCCCGGTCAATCAACCATACTGGCTAAGTATTATTAACCTACGACCTACTACCTACAAAACAACCAGGGGAGGCAAAAACCGACTTCAAACTCTGAAGCCTGACGTTCGGCTTCTAGCAAGGTGCGAAGCGAACTCACTACGATTACTAAACGCCCTTAGACAGAGACGCACCACGCTCACTCGGTCTTCCTGAATCAGGAAGACCTTCGCTCACTCGCCTAACTCCCACTTCGGCTAAGCAGCACTACAAGCGGCAGGCTGGGATTAGAACCATCACGCTAAAGCACCCTTAGCACAACGGTCAGACAACTCAACTCCGGGGGACTCACCAACTTCAAAGCAGAGGTGCCTAACCACATAGAAAACAGATAGGAAAAGGAAGAAACATAATTCAGAACAGAACAAAGAACAGAAGGGCAGGGAAGGATGGAGGTACTAGGTACGCTTCACTACAATCCAGCAGTACAAACCAACCCACTAGCGCAGAACTCACTCAAGAAACTAGCTCCTCAAAAGCACTAAACTCAATAGGCTTCGAGCAAGCAATCGTGCCTCTAGCAAAATAAAAACCAAATGGGGTACGCTTGAGACAGGAAACCAAACGGGATGCCCAAGATCCGAAGTGAGAGTGAGAGCGAAGCGGTTGAATAGTGCACTCAATCTGGTATCGACATAATGTCTGGGCCAGGGGCTGAGGGCGAGCTTACGGAAAAACGAAACCTAGGCCATAACTATGAAATGGAAAGAAGACAACAATTAGAACTAGAGCGCACCCTCTGTAGTAGCTGCTTGTCAGACCTCCTTCTATGCCCGGTTCGTAGCTTGGACTATTCCCTCGCTGCTAGAGCAGACCAGTTCTTGAGTCGCGATACGATAGAGGTAAGAACCTGTGGGTTAGCTGAGCCGCAATCCCAATAGAAGCAGTAACCCCATTTCGCCCTTGAGGAATAGAGATGAACCGGGGATAAGCGAGTGTGGAGCATGGAACGCCCCTTTCCTGTAAAAGTAATTCAAAGCTTCGATAATAGGGCTAGATAGTTGTATTGAATCAGGTACATGGTGAATCGATCACTTGAGATCCTTATACAAGGACGGAAAGAAAGGCATCCGGCACATGTCTCAACTCCTAATACGGGGCAGCGCCCCTTTCGTAGTGCGATTCGGGACAAATCGAAGCAAAGACAAGAAAGGTTCCAGCCATTACATACAGAAATTCAAGTCCTCATGAATATGATAGTTCAGGCTACGGGGAAATAGATCCAAAATTCCCCTCTCTTCTCTAGCCGTGGCCGCTAGGAATTGCTTTCGCTCTTGCTCTTCACCGGGGTGCTGGTGGTCCGGCTAAAGATTTGGTTGGCGAATGGGGTCACTACGTTCTCATCCTTTTGGCCAAGCAAAACCAGCAAAAACAACAAAGTGGAAGTGCGGTCATTGGTTCACCCGGTTCAATTGTCGTAGGTAGTCTTTCTCCTTCCTCGTCCTCGGGCCTTTTACAAGACATTAGATTGAGATGATAGTACGCCTTAAAGCGAGCAATACAACACGGGGGGCGCCCTGTAGCCCTAATGATGAAGCTAGTCCAGCTAAAGCGTCTTTCCTCTCCTCTGATGAGAGTGAAACTACTTTCCTCTCTATTCAATATGTCAAAACTTCGATCTGGTTCATTCTTGCCTCTCCGTTCCTTTTATGGTTTTTCAATCTAATCGTGCGACTGAACCTACTATATTAGTCCGAAAACGCCTGTTCTTGTGTGCTCGCCTTTTTCAATGCTAAGCTGGAAAGTGCTTTCAGCTCGAGAGGAGTTTATGCGTATTTGAGCTCGTTCGTCTTCAAAGTCTTCCTTTAGGCGGGTAGTGCTACTCGGTGCGTGCAAAGGACAGAATAAACCACCGCAGAGCGTACCAGGCTACTTTCCCTCAGCTTCTGAGACAATTAGGAGAAGAAGAAGGGATATATTTGAATGAAGACCTTTTTTCCTTTTCCTCTTTATATACCTCTAGGAAACGAAGACATGCATTGAATATGAATTGAATGGGGTTGAATGCATCCCCTATTGAATCTGAATGCACCAATGGGCACACCAGATAGACGAACAAGCTAGTGGGAGTTTCTCAGCATGATTCAAAGACAACGAACGAGTCGGTAATAGAAGATCAGTTCAACCAAAGAATAAGGGGCTAAGCTAAAGTCCTGACTCAACTATCATAGATAGAGTCAAAAAGGGGAGATATAGAGAAAAGTCCAGCAGCACTTACAAGTAGTACAGTCCAGAGTGAATAAGGCTTTCTCGGCCGGTTCCAAGCAGTGTGAGTAGGAGATAGTGCCAATCTTCTCTCCAGTCCAAGTCGTCGTTCTTCCCGGTCAAATCCAGTCCAATGACTCTTTTTGACTTATATAAGTAGATGTGCTTCTCCCCGTTCTCGAATCACCACTAAACTGATGGAGTCTTGTTTTTGTAGTGGACAATTTCTCGGTTAACATATACCCAAGCCCTTCTTGCAGCTCGCACTTACGTAGCGTAGCATCTTTCCGGAAATGAATTCTGTGATAAGCAGCCGTCTAGGTTTCTGAATGAAGGACGGGACGGGGAAATTCTTCTTTAAATGAAATAATTCACTCGAGTCTAAGCTATAGTATAAGCTTCTGGTTTCCAGTTCACAATAGGTGACTCTCTCTCCGACCAGTTGAAGATTGAATCAATCACACTGATACAGCAGATTATATATCGTATGTGGATGGGGTTTGTCATTTATGAACAGATTTCTCAGGTCAAAGATATCGTACGTACATGGGGCAACAACTCTTTCTCACCAGGAGACGGAGATTAGAGAGGGACAGTAGGACCCCCTATCAGCAACCTTTTATACTCTACCGTCACAATTACATCTTGCCTGTAGGTAGGTGCTATCCTGATCTTGCCTGTAGGTGCTCGCTCTATCCCGAGCATTTGCCCTTTTTGCTGTGAAACCGGATGTACAAAGCTAGCTATTCCCAAAGGCCAGAAGCAGAAATGGATTACCGGGGCGGGGACGAATTCGTGAAATTGCAAACCGCCTCGGAAGAGAACAGCATGACTGGCAGAGCAACTAACAAAAGTAAAAGTGGAAGAGAAAAATATCTTAACGCTAGCAGAGTTCAGAACAAATGAAGCAAAATAAAAAACGGAAGCAGCGTTACTGCTCCCGATTCATCTTGACCCCCAACTATTTTGACAGTTCCAGAAGTGACAGAGATGCAGAGATCTTGGCGAGGCTCTTTACTTTACAGGGAGCGATCTGGAGGAAAAGGAATAAGAAAGAGGAGGAACGAACACCTACCCGGAAAACAAGATCATGGGCAATAGCAGCAAGGTGAAGGTCATTTCCTTCCTGCACGGCACCCCTAAATAGATGTAAAAAGTTGTAAATGTAAAACTTCCCTATAAAAAGCTCTTTTTCGTCGTCCACACTGCAGTTATTATTTTTAGGTAATAGGGCTACCAATCGTTACTAGTCCATCCATTGGGAAATGCTTGGTCCAAGCGGGGGAACCTTAACAATTCGCACTACTACACCTACCCTACCCTAAACTATCATAAGGCATAAGGAAAACTGCTTTCGCAGCAAAGACTACCATGAGCTACCAATCATATGCGTCCTGCCTATCATCACTGATAGCCAACGGCCCGAACACCGCGATCATTGGTGAACTTGGAATCAGTGCGGATATTGAACATCGGCGCCAGAGTTCCTGTCGTAGGAATCCCTGTCATCGACGAAGGCTTAGCACTGAGGAGAACCACTCTCGCTGTCCACTGCTCCCCCCAAAAGCTCCCCTTGCGGCCCATCGAGTGTTTCATTTTCTTGGGGGGAAGGACTCTATTATCACGGTTAAGCATGAGCAAAGACTGCCCGCTGCTCCTCTGTAAACCGAGAGCTAGCCTCCCTCCCGACCCTTTTTAGAATAGTAGGGGTTGGATTTCTCGGTTTCTATTCTCCTTTGAGCGGTGATTAGGCTTTCCTAGTTATTAGCTTGTACCTATCGGGCCCGGGTATTACTATTACGAGTCCATTAACTTCGTTTTTTCAGTCAGAAAAAGGCCAAGGCCAATACAAAGAGAAATTCAAAAGAAAAGGGGTTTTTGTCCATGTTTTGTTTGATGCCGGGATCTCGAGTTCCGGTCCATTCAATCCGTATGTCCAAACTGTGGCCACACCTGCCTGCCTATGCCGCTTCGCCTTACCAAGTCACTGCCTGCCTACGTCAATGCTTCTAAGAATCAGTACACCCCTTACCAAGGGAATCAGAACACCACTGCAAGGAGGGAACCCCGGAAGTTTGATCCGCTGCCAATTCCAATCAGCGAACTCTACAATCAACAATCAACTGAAAGGTCAAGGCAAGCTGAGCCCGGTGCCTCCGAAGGATTATAAAGGCAACTATCCCACGTGGTATGACCCAGCTCAAAAGTGCGAATTCCAGGCCCGGGGCTCGAAAACTGTTTCCTCTTGAAGCACAAGATCCAAGACCTCATCGACAGTGACCAGTTGAAGTTCCGTATTGTACCTCGGACCTAACATTGCGGGGAATCCACTTCCGGGGGGAGAAAGGTGAATGCCATTAGAGAAGGAAGACGCCTTGTGCTTGAGTTGCTTGGGGGGATATTGCGGAATTGATAAGGCGCAATTTGATCATTACGTCTGCCAGTCTCCCAGAGGATTACTGATGATCCCACAAGAGGTTGCCCATATCACCAAGGAATAGTTGGACACACTCTCTACCAATGCACTGCCTTTAAAAGGAGTTATAATATAAGAGAAAGCCTTCGATCCCCCAGGAGATGATGGAGCTACAAGCAGACGTAATATGGGTGACGTGGACACGATCACCATCATTGATGTTGCTCCAACTGTGATCACCTATGACCCAGAAGTGGCTCGTGCAGCTGTTGAACCAATTGTGATATTGACTCCCTCCAGCTTTCCGTATGAGAGTGACAAAGCGGAACTTTGAAGCCAAAGTGTTGAATCCAGCTGGAAATGGAGACAAAAAAGAAGACGAAGAGAGTTCAAACTCTTTTTTTTAGGTAATAAGCTTACCAACGAGCTTACTTACCTTATTATTAGAGCTAGGGGAATGAATGGGGCTAGAGCCAGAATCGCTTGTTACAGAATAGGTTGCATCTAGTATACTACCAGTGGAGTCATAAGTTGTAGATCTTCAATGGCTGAATCCGTTGTTCAAATAGCGGCTGCTTGGGCTTACCTTAGTTCCTTATCTTTAGCTTGAGAGATGGGAATTGAATTAGACAAAAAAGAATAGGCAGCTAAACTAATTAGTTATGCCCTGGGGGAATGCCCCAAAGCCCCTATTACTATACTACTCCTTTCGAACTTCTAGCAATAGCGAACTCGCCCCACAAAGTGGTCCAATTCTTGTGTTTAATGTGAAGCTTGGCTTAGGCAAAGCAAAGGGGAAACCAATCCAAGAAGAACAATCCGGATGAGTGCCAAAAGGGGTAAAGAGCAACCTCATCGACCGACCCAATTCCTGCGTATGTTGGTCTAGCTGTCGTGTCACCTTTAGTAAGTGATAGAATGCTTTTCTTCCTCTCAAATGGGAATTATCTTCCTTCTCGCCTTATCCCGTTCGTGAGGTTTTCCCGACTGGGGCAATATCTGTATATCTGTAATCAAATAATTGGTTGCATGTGCTCTTTGATACTCATTGGTAAAGGAAGAAGTCGTACCAGACAAGTTTAATCAGTAATGGCTGTGAGGCACCGAGTCTGAATAGGCATCAACAAGCACATAGATGTCCGAGGCTCGAGGTACTTGAGCAGTTGGCAAGGGGGGAAAGAAGGGTTGGATCGGTTGCTAATTCATTCTCCGTCTCCGGAGAGGTCGCATCGGCAAAAGAAGGGTACTCATCGATCCAATTCCAGCTTCTGTCCCGGATGAAGTTGTTCTTGTTGGTATCATAGATGTGTTATAAGAACTGGGCAATGCCCTCAAATTCATTGATATCGAAGCATTAACATTCGTGGATGGAAAATGAAAGATGTCGATTCTTTTCTAAAGCTTAGATTGAATAGTTTTAAGCCTCTCGCCCCCCCTCTATGATGGGAAACTCCTGATTTTCCTGCTTAGACAGACGGAGGCCTTGTCAACGGAATATTCAAATTAGCATGAAAGTCCTACCTTAGATGATATGCCTCGCTGAGCTCTCTCTTGGGCTGTGAAAGCGGTGCGAAAGAAGTTGGGCTACCTTCTCTTAATGACTGGCGTAAAGGGCAACCTTCCCACGGTATCTCTTGATACGCTTACCCGACGTGCTTTTTTTCATCTTATTGCTCTTGCCGCGCTTATTCGCTTATTCTTCTGGTTAACGCGCCCCACTAATAACTGATTCGAGG
>CM077555.1:18505818-18508318 GCA_039657385.1 Citrus x changshan-huyou
CGTCCTCTGTCACCCCCCCACCGCGCTTACGGCTCTATACCCCAACCCCAACCCAACTTGCTCTGTGCTCTGGTCCCCGGTCTTATCTTTGCCTTTTCCTTTCCCTTTCGTCTACTAAGAAAAGGCGAACAGCATCGACGATGGCCTTTTCCACCTTTATTTTGAGCGGCGAGTCTTTTTCCGACCATAATGCGTTATTAAGTATGGAAAGACATCGGCGCACATTGCTAAGGTTGGATGGATTTTTCGGTTGGGGACCATATGTTATTACCGTAGAGACTTCTTCGTCCAAGTTCTCTATCGGACCGACAAGCGGAGTACCCCCTTGGGCTTCCATCTCTTTCCTGATTTTCCAATCGACCCATGCTCGGATGGACGCCCGTGTTTCATCCATTTCGAGTTGGTGTCTCTGAAGCAATTGAGCTTCGACGTCGAGTTGGAGAGGGGTCTTGTTCAGATCTATAGCCCCCCGAATCTCCTTTTCCTCCGTTATGGCCGGAGTACTGTTGAGATCAAATCCCCTCTTCCTCTTATGTGCAGAAGATGAACCCGAGATCTCCCCAGAAGATGAACCCGAGGTCTCCCCATCTTCGGTGTCGCAAAATGCAATGAGTGGTATACCGAATACATATAGAAAGAGAGAGAATATAACTACTGGAATTATAAAGTTTCCCATTATTTCTAAGAAGAAAACTTTCATCTTTCGTGTAGTTTGTTCTGTTCCTCTGTGCATCTCTGTGATGGGTAAATCCCCATGAAAAAGGGGCAACTTTCGTGTAGTTTGTGATTGGATGTAACTGTTAAGATTTTCTCTCGGATAAATCTTTCTCTTAATAGATCTCATTTTCTTCCTCAATCTTCGGAGAATGCGGCGTTGTATTATTGTAAGTTCTCTCTTCCGAACATTTCCTGAAAGTAGACGACAAGTTTTAAATCTTAATGCAGACATGGCATATCTCGTTGAATCAGTCTTTTTCACCACAAAGGGGCAATGGGAATCGAACCCAATTCTATTCTTATTCTTCCGTGAACCCCTCCACGAATAACAAAAAAACATTTATCTTATCTACGAGAATTTCTGCTTTGCTGCTTTTCTACTTGGCTGTACGACAACTGAACACCAAGTCAATCTCGATGAAAGAAAAGGAGAAGCCAATCCATTTCTTTGATCACTTGTTATAGGTAAAGGTACTAGAGGGAAATGCTCAAGTCAAGCTCAGTCGAAAGGTCCGAGTGAATATTGACTCATCTTAAATAACCTATTCTCGTATTTCAAATAACTAGTCTTTGAGAAGAGAAGGAAAGCGAAGCTAACGACATGAAGAAATAGAGTGAAAGGGAAGGCATATTTTATATGAAAGTAGGGGTGTTCTATTTCTAGGAAGCTTCAGCTCGCTCTTCTCATGCGCAAGTCTCAGTAGGGCTTCTCTTCTATTGAATAAGTTATATAGTCTGATATTCTATTTCCCATCGCTGAATGCTGACTTATTAACTAGATTCCGAGCTTCCTGCTACTCTCATTGTCAAGCAAAGACATGCGGATAAGCTTCAAGCGAAGAACAGAGCGTCAGCCCTGCCTTAAGAGTAAGAAAGCGGGTAAGATTCCACTACCCCTGATGATGAAGATGTTGATGAGGAGACCTGCCCAAAAATCCTTTTGACAGCGGATGATAAGAGAAGACTGAGGTGGCCATGGCACAAAACACTGATTGTGAAACTGCTGGGTAAAACCATAGGGTTCAATTATTTGAGTTTGCGATTAAGGCAGATGTGGTCTCCAAAAGAAGAGTTGAAGCTTATTGATTTAGGGAAACTACTTAGCCAAGTTTGCTAACCTAGAGGATTATGATTATGTTCTGAGTGAAGGACCATGGATGATTGCAAACCACTACCTCACTATCCGCAAATGGTGTCCTTCTTTCCAACCAGAGGAGGATGCCATTAAGAATCTGGCTGTATGGGCTACGCTAAACCTCTCTATTGAATATTTTGATCAACCTTTCCTGGAAAGGCTTGGAAGCAAAATAGGACGGATTGTCAAAGTTGACAAGACTACTTCTTGGCGGAAAGAGGGAAGTATGCTAGGTTGTGCATTGAAGTGGATCTAAGGAAGCCATTACTTTTGAAATATAGGCTAAGAAGGCGCATACGGAGGATTGAGTATGAAGGGATAGACCTCATCTGCTTTAGGTGTGGGTGTTATGGACATAGAGAGGAGACATGCGAGGTGGGCAGACCAGCTACAGTAGCTCATGATCCGGGTCAAGAAGATGAAAGGATCCGACCCGTGACCCGAAATAAGGAGCCTACACCCGAAGCAATGTCCACGTATGGACCCTGGATGCTGGTTCAGCGGAACAGATACGGGGCTAGGTCTTTATTCCCTCCTCAACCTCCTAATCCAATTTAAGGTTTCCCTATTCTCCTTTCGACTTTTCAGACCGCTGCAATACCTCCAGGAGGGGGTATTCGGTGAAGACCCTGATCCGATGTGCCTGAA
>CM077555.1:18513318-18515818 GCA_039657385.1 Citrus x changshan-huyou
CTTGACACAGTGCTATAAGGAACAAAGCAAACAAGCAAAGCAAGAGAGCCCTTTCCCGTTCCGGCAAGGTAAGGGATAGGGGTTTCATACTCATTTTTTTAAAAACTAGAATTTATAAGGGAGCTTGAGTGTTAAGTTCTGTGCATCAAACTAATTTGTCCTAAGGGTTTAGGTCAGGCTTTGTTTTGAGATCGATCTCCTGCTTCAACTTCACCCTAGACTCGTGTAGTGTAGCAAGACTAACAATCGGAAGGGCTCCGTATAGTTCTATTTTAGGGCGTAACGTTGCCCTCGACTGACCGAAAAAACAAGTTCAAGAGGCATCTTCCATTCATATCGATTTTGGTTTTTCTGCACCATATTTTGATCTGCCTCTTCTTCGATCCGGAATTCCCAGCAAATCCTTGACTCCTCGAATACAATGGAATTTCACACCTGGCAAATCTTTCACTCTACCTCCTCTTATTAAGACCATAGAATGTTCCTGCAAATTATGACCTTCGCCCGGAATGTAAGCAAATATATCATGTCGATTGCTCAACCGTACTTTGGCTATCTTACGTAGAGCTGAATTAGGTTTTTTCGGTGTTCTCGTCGAAACACGCAGGCATACTCCTTGCTTCTGGGGACATTGATCCAAAGCTCGAGTACGGTCCGTGCGCCGTTTTTCTTCTCTACCATGACGAATCAATTGATTTAATGTAGGCATCGCTCTTTCCTTTGTCCTTCCCCCCGGTTTTTGCCCTATCACTAGTGATTACTCCCAATCCAAAGCACCCCTTTTCCATTCATAGAGAAATCCAATCGTCAAAATCAATAAAAAGGCCATCATGGACCAAAATCCAAACAGATCAATCTTGTTGAGAGATACTGCCCAAGGAAAGAAAAAGGTTACTTCCAGATCAAAGATAATAAATAAAATTGAAACAAGATAAAATCGTATATCGAAACGACTTCTGGCATCACCGAAAGGATCGAAACCACATTCGTAGGCCGACAATTTTTCTGGATAGGTCGAACTATTAGAAGAAAATAAAAAAGGAAGACCGACTAAGATTAAAGAAACTAGCAGACTAATCACTAAATAGATACAAATAGGTGCAAATTCTAACATCACCACAGCCCACTTTGTTCTCTCGCTCCTTGCTCGCGGAGCGGCATACCAGAAAAAAAAAAAGAAAGAAGAAAAAAAAGCACCCCTTCACTCACTCACTCAACCCCAATCCTTCAACTCTAAGTGAATCCCTTACCCGTAGCGATCGAGCCATATCTCGAGATTGTTAATAGCTCGTCTCACTCGCCTATATGGGAGACTTTGGCGAGTCCCATTTCGTTCGATTTGCTCTAGATGGGAGAGCAAAGTGCGTTGGGATAATAGAGGGTTCTCCCTGTCGCTATTAGTATGATTAAAGAGCACCCCCCGTATATCCGGTAAGTTATGAAAGATTCTCCACGGAGAGAACCCATCATCAATTAACGCGGATTCGATTCGTTTCTCAATTCGAAAATGAGACTCTAAAATCTCTAAGAAGGATGGTAGGTGAGCAGAAGTGTGCTTTCCTACGAAATATAAAGAAAGCCTCCGCGCTAGAATCTGTCTGCGGATAGAATCCTGCAGTAGCGGCGGGTGTTCCGGGATTACCGGGGGAGAGGGGGGTTCAACGGGTACTGTTTCTTGGCCGTGAGGAGGTCCCTCTTGCGCTTGGGCAAGCCAATCCACAATTGGAGGTGAATCGATCTGCCCGTCGCAGAAGGCTAGAGGTATAGTACTCTGAAAAGAAATAAGAATGAAGAAGATAAAACCCCACATTAAGATTTTAATTGGGTTTTTTCTTTTAAAAATATCATTAGTGGATTCCCATTGGTTAGGAGAACCCAAAGGCAAAGGCGTGATCGTGAAAATTTTTTGTTGGAGCGCGGAAACATTCACAATAGAGCCAACGCGACTGACAGATAAGCCGACGTTAATAGCGGGTCTAATTCCGCGATAAAAGAGCTCTGTTTCCAAACAAATTTGTCCGTCAGTAATTGAAATAACATTTGTAGGAATATAAGCCGATACATCTCCAGCTTGTGTTTCAATGACGGGTAAGGCGGTCAAGCTACCTGCACCTGTCTGGTCCGATCGTTTCGCGGCTCTTTCTAATAGACGGGAATGTAAATAGAAAACATCGCCTGGGAAAGCCTCACGGCCTGGGGGTCGGCGTAACAATAATGACATTTGTCGATATGCCACGGCCTGTTTACTAAGATCATCATAGATTATTAATGCGTGCATTCCATTATCGCGGAAATATTCCCCCATGGCACACCCAGAATATGGGGCCAGAAATTGCAGAGGAGCTGGATCCGAGGCGGTGGCTGCTACAAGAATGGAATATTCCAAAGCATTCCCTTCTGAAAGAATTTGAACTAATTGTGCTACAGTTGAGCGTTTTTGTCCAACCGCTACATAGACACAATACAATGTCTCACTCTCAGAGGTGGCCCTTGAGTTCAT